>LDKF01000549.1:3176-15605 GCA_001026735.1 Rotylenchulus reniformis
GGGGGGTGATGATGCAATGGGAGAAATGGAATAATACCATAGGAAAAGGAGGAAAATCCAAGCCTTATTGCCAATGGCCCACTAATCCCCAAAAGAACATAACTTTCTCTACATTTTTTTATCCACCATTAGAAAAAGGAGGAAAAATTGATCGATTAAATTGCAAAATTAATTGATTATTCCGATCTTTTAGTGAATCTGCTTCATCTTCATATTCATTTCTCACCCTTCATTGCCTTCTTGCCAATCTTGGCCCTCTTCTTTATTGGTTCTTCTTCTTCCTCCTCTTCCTCCTCATCTTCTTCCTCCTTCTCTCCCTGGACTTCGTTCTTCACCTTTTTGCTCCTGTTCTTTTTCTTTGGCTGAGATGATCTTGCCACATCTTCCACTTCCTCATCTTTCACCTCCATAATCTCTTCTTCGGTTAGCGGACGAAAACACACAATGATCAAATCCATCGCATCCTCATAGCCCTTTCGGTTGTTTTTCTGAAAAAGGAAAAAAAATCGAATTTTGATGATTTTAAAAGTTAACTCGTGAATGTTAATTTGTTCCGATTTTATGGGAAATATTGAATTTCACCCACCTTGGCCTTGATCTTGAAGAGGCCAACGAATCCTATTTTGGTCTGAAGCGAAGCTGTTAGCTCTTCTTCCTCCATCTCACTGATTTGGGCGATTTTCATGCCAAGAAAGGCCTCGGCAATTGGTTGGAAAGCAACAACATGGCAGTGATGTTCCTGTTGTTTGAGATCTTGAAGTTTCAAATTGATGTACAATTTGTAATGAGCCCTCTTTGAAGTTTTGTTGCAGGCACCACAATGGTGTTGATCGTTCAGCTTTTTGTTGCAGAAGAATTCGCCTCTCTTTCGGATCGGGCATGCCTAAATTTCGGATTAGTTGTTCAATTTTAATGAATATTTTTATTTGTTTTATATATATTTGGATATTTTTTTTTATCAATTTATAATAGATTTTTGGTTAGGGTTTTTTTTTAACACTCACTTCATAAATGTTGCACTTGATGTCCTCAACCTTGCCCATAACCATGACTTCTGTAGGTTCAGTGATGTCCATCAGCTCATGAATTTGTATGGCATCTTCAACAGGGAGATCGGGGACCTCTTCGGAGCGCACTTGGAAGCGAGAAAGGGGGCTCATTTTATATATAAGATTGAAACTGAATGAATGAAATTGGAAAGTGAATGAATGCGGGAAAAAGATGGAAGTGTATTTACAGATGTAAGCATGCAAAAAAATGGGCGTGGCCTAATTTC
Organism: Rotylenchulus reniformis; assembly: GCA_001026735.1. Taxonomy (NCBI): domain Eukaryota; kingdom Metazoa; phylum Nematoda; class Chromadorea; order Rhabditida; family Hoplolaimidae; genus Rotylenchulus; species Rotylenchulus reniformis. The sequence goes on from LDKF01000549.1 coordinate 4,453, forward strand.
CACATGACCTATTCACTCATTCATTCATGCAATCATTCTTTCTTTCGCTCATTCTCTTTTTGCTTTAATCACATTCTTATCTTTGTTTTAGCTTTAATTAATAATAATGGTTTTGGTGAGCGAAAAATGCGCGCAACTCCTCAAATGCAAAGTTTCGGCACTTCGGGATCGACTCCGTCATCCCGCCGATCGCGCTTTCGTGATGGCTAAGCTGAACGGACGCACTGTCCGCACTACCTATGAAGACAGAAATGGCTTCAAAAAATCATTCGCCATCGGGGGATTGACTCAACAAGGAGCAGATGCACTAATGGCCTACGGACGCCTGCCTCGCCCTTTTGCCGTCTGCGTTGCGGCATACTACTATACACGACACCGGATCAAGGTAAAAATGATTATGGTCAATAGATCAATGGACGTTAAGCTTCACCATCCATATCATGTCTGCATTATCGAGCGATTTCCCGACGGAGCTGAAGATCGCTATTTCCCACTTGAACTACTGGAACTCTTGGATGACTTTCCTTTACCTATCCCAAGTTGGCTAGGTGCAAATCTCTTTGCTGAACTGCCGATCCAGAAGAAAGCCGATCAAGGTACTCATTATCCAATAATTTAAATTTAACACAAATCCTAGATGAGACCGAAGACAACTGGGGGCGAGATGAGTTGAGTCAAGATGGATGGTGACACACACATGCATGCCTCGTCACGCGCGCGTACCCATTAGACGCGCGAATCCTACACATCACACTAGCAAAAAGATGTAAATTTGACTAATTTAAGCCAAAAATCCTTAATTTTTCAATTATGTACATCTTCTCACGCTTAATATTGCACCCTTTCTATGTAAAATCTGTCTCTTCTTCCTCTTAATTTTGCATCCATGTACATCTTCTATTTGGTAATTTAATCTTCTCTCTCTTAATATTTCACACTTGTACATCTTCTCTCTCTTAATATTGCACTTTTTTCTACCTAAAATTGACATCTTCTCCTGCCTAATTTTGCATACAAGTATATTTCCATTCCTTTCTTCGACATGTTAATCTTTCATAATTGTTGCTTAATAAATTTTTATTTTATCAAATAAACAGAATAAAGTATAAAAGCAATTTACATGATCTGGGAAGATGAATGAGTTAAATGTCTGGCGATGTACATAGTTCGTCACACACACACACACGCCCCTCACACACAGGCACACATACATATAATTCCTCAATTCATCAAATGTAATCCTTAATATTTCACCTAGATAAATCTTCTATTCCCGAATATTGCACCTTTCTACCTAAAACTGGCATCTTCTCACCACTAAATTTGCACACATATGCATCTTCTAAAGATTAATATTGCCAATATGCATCTTCCAATTCTTAATATTTAACCTAGGTGCATCTTCTCTTCCTTAATATTGCAATTTTTCTACCTAAAACTGACATCTTCTAGCCATTAATTTTGCACTCATGTGCATCTTCTAAAGCTTAATATTGCCAATATGCATCTTTCAACCCTTAATATTTCACCTAGGTGCATCTTCTCTTCCTTAATATTGCAATTTTTCTACCTAAAACTGACAACTTCTCGCCACTCATGTGCATCTTCTAAAGCTTTATATTGATACTTTTTCGCTTACTTTCACCAATTTAATTTCATTGCCCAATATTTTCATTAAATTTATCCAAAATAATATAAATCGCAATGAAAGGATTCATACATGTGAGTGTGTATGTGTGCGTGTGTGGAAGATGAAGGTGAAAAAAAGTGAATGCGACATAAACAACCATGAGTGTGAGCAAGGAAAGGAGGAGTGACATAAAATGGATAAGAAATAAGACACAACAAAAATATTAATCATTTGGTTCGGGTTTAATTACAATATGTCCAAAGTCAAGAACTTTGGTGGTGCGTGGATCTACAATACCCTTACAAACAACAGGCTTGTACATTTTCTTAAGTGAGGTGGAAAAAACGGAGCCTAACTTAATTGAAGGGCGCAGAAAATTGGGGTAATCGATATTGATGGGGTTGATCTCACCAGTGGATGCATAGTCAAGCACTTTCTTCTTAAAATTCTGGAAGCGCAGCCCTTGCTCATTGACCACGTCATGCGATAGCGTCATCCTAAATTTATTTCAGTAAATTAAGGTTAATTTTTCTCGAAAGAAAAAATTTACCCGCGTATTTTCAGCACGTATTCCGGCTCCGCGTCGGCTGGTGCTCCCTTTCTCCTCAGCTTGAGGCTAAAATTATTTTTGATATTCAAAGGTTAATATTTCAAAATTTTTTACCCGTATTGTTTACAGCCTCCGGAAACGAACTCCTCTATAATATGTCCCGGGAATTCGTCCGTAAATTGGCCGAGATGAGGGCCTAAATTTATAAAGTAAATTAAGATTAGTTTTCTCAAAGAAAAACTTACCCAGCTCCAACGGGTTACAATCCTCTGGATGAACGTAGATCAGGCTGTCGGTGTCCGTGTAGAGCAGTGTACAGCCGGGCGTGCGCGCCACCTTCTGCATGGCCTTCAGGAGATGAACTCTGGCCTAAAAAATTTTAATAAAAATTATTAATCAAAAAGCCTACCGCCGATGTTGTGAACAGCGAGATGACGATATTGCTGCAGGCGTGTTCCTCAACCTAAATTTATTTCAGTAGATTAAGGTCATTTTTCTCGAAAGAAAAAAAATGTCTAAAATTATTTTTCTAAGGACTTACCCAATCCAGCTTCTTTTGGTAGCCGATGAGGACGGTCTCCGGCGTCAGTTCATCCAGAGAGCAAACATCTACCGACTTATCCGCAAACAGCTTTCCCAGATCTGATGGTTGATCCGTGACTAAACTTTGGACAAGGCCGTGGTTCTTGAGCGAAAAGCGTCCCCCTAAAAATGAATCAATAATCCCTTATGTGAAAGATGAACTTACAAAGGTTGTTCACTGCAAGTTTGGCCAGAGCTCGCTTCCCAGGATTTCGTGCCATTTTTGTCGGGTCGATGTCGAACCCAAATTTGTCCATACATTCCTTGATAAACTGGGCCTCTGCTGCTGCATCGCCGGCAATTCCCTTCTCGAACCCGCTGGCCTAGAATTATGAAGTAAATCAAGGCTATTTTTCTCGAATGAAAAAATACCTAGATTTATACAGTAAATCAACGTTGGTTTTCATTGAAAAATGAAAACTTACCTCGATCTTCCGCTTCAAAAATTCCCGCATATAGCCTTTGAAGATGTTGTCATCGCCCTTGGTATAATCCAGCACGCGAAACAGGAGCGTGACTTTGTAGCCTTCCTCCAATGCCGCCTCCAGCTCCATTGACGTGCATGTCGTCATCTAAAATATTTGTTTAGCTTTTAATTGAAAATGAAAACTAACCCAGCCCCGCTGCCTGTCGTTATGGCTGCAACGATAGTGTTCCTTGACCGCTCCCTCAGGGTATTTTTTGGCACAAGCCATGCAGAGCGGAAAGAGCAGGCGGTCGTCGACTCGGACCGGGAGCACGGGGATGATGTTTTTTCGCGGAGGCACAATAAAAGCCTTGATAAGGGCCAGGGGATATTCGTTGTCTTCAGGGCGAGTCCACGGCTTCTTCAATATTTCATTAATGATGTAGAGTGTTGGATGTCCAATCGGGTATTGCGTTATAAAGTTGATGAATGGGTAGAGGCTGGTGACGTCGTAGTAAGAGATTTTCTCTCCTGAACGCAAAGCGTGGAAGAGTTTAAGCGGTCCCGTTCGGCCTGAAAAAAAATTCAAAGAATTTTCTAATGTTAGTTAAAAATCTCACCGCCCATGAATGCTGAACGAATGTTTAGTGGGCCAATATCCTCTGGGATGCTCGCAAATTTTTCACGCATTCGGTCGGGAACAAAGTCAAAGCCGAGCTTTGCACTGCATTCTTGGATGAATTCTGCATCCAATTCCGTGTCCGCCTTCAGCATTTTGGCAATCTCACACTCCCAGAACATATCCTCAAAATATTCAAAGTATTTAAGGTTAGCTTTTTAACAAAAAAAAACTTACAACTCTGCCCACTTGCTCTCGAATAAAAGACAATCGTTTGGCATCCAGTTCCCGGTTGATGCCAGCCTTCTTTCCATTCCTCATTATCTGCTGATCATTCGGGATGCAGATAGGGCAAGAGTGCCATATACAGCCTAAATTATAGAAATTAATGAAAAGCATCCGATCGCTTAGTTGAAAAACTTACCATGCACTTCCAATCCGTAGGAGTTATCGCCATCTTCCACCCATCCATCCAATTTATAATTCCCAACCCTTAATTGTCCAAATTAGCACTTAATGATATGAAAATTATACTTTTTCTCGCCATCTTTCGAAAGGGCTGTTCGCACATAGAGATCCTTTTCGATAGAATACCAATTCAGGAAGCGTATTGCCAACAAACTTTGGTGGTCCCTAGGATAATGAAGTAATCCAAGTTATATTTCTCAAACGAAAAAATACCCATGGTCGTAGCCTCTGTCGCTCACAATTGCCAATTTGTTAGCATCCAAATGATTGGCTCGGAAGTGGCGCATGCAGGCAGCAGCGATGGTCATGCAATCGCGGAGGACATCGATGCCAACATGGGGCATTTTGTAGAATGGACGATCGGCTTTTCGATCTGCAGTCACTGGCGGACGCTTTGAAACTTCCATGAATTCCTCGCGAAAGGCAACCATTCCGGCCATTAGGATCTCCACGTCATTTGTACAATAACTAAATTCTAAAAGTATTTAATTTTTAAAAGATTTTTACCTGGCCAGCTCTTCATCCAGCAAGAATGGTTCATTTTTATGAACAGCAAACCATTCATCGAATTTTGTCCGTGTCGATGGCATCATTCCGGCTGCCAAGTAGTCATCTTCTTGCAACAGAATCGATCTCCCGTAGTTTTCCGGGCGATTCGCCATGTGGGGGAAGAAGGGCTTTTCTTCCACGTCCAAGCCGAAAGTCGGCACCTAAATTTATTTCAGTAAATTAAGGTTATTTCTCGAAAGAAAAATTACCAATGAAGCCAACGATGTTGGGATTAAGTTGTAAGAATCGCGGAACACCACCAATGGATTTTTACCCTTCTGTTGCTTGATCTTTAGCTCATAAAGCTTGTTACCCTTTCGGATCATTTCCGGAATGATTCCTTGAAGAAACAGTTCCTTAAAGACGATGACGTTGTCGAATTTTCCTCCATAGTGACTGTATGTGTAGGTGTTGTACTTGCACGGAAGTTTGTAGAGGATCCATTTCACGAAATCCACTAGAGGATGGCGGGTGACAACCATCTCATCAACTTTGGTCTTTTGGAAAGGTTGTTCGCTGAAGGTGATGGTCCTGTTATCTCCGCATACATTGCATTTATGGGTCCCTTTCAGGCTCTTCTTCCATTCTCCCGATGAAATGCAATCCGGACAGCACACCTTGGCAGCAATAAAGTTGGGCACATGCTTCCGTTTCTGTTGTTGCGCTGAGGGAGAGCTAGGGTCAGCAAGCTCATGCTGGGTCGTTTCCATGTCAAAGGCGACAAATCGGCAGGACTTGTCGTAGGGCTTGATCTCCAATGGTTTAATGTAGCATCCCTAGGATTTTGAAGTAAATGAAGATTTTTTTCAAAAACCTACTCTCTTTGGGTCGTGATAATCCTGACATTTGTTGCACCATCTTTCAAAACAAACATGTCCCTGGAAAAGTTTGCCTATGCTATTATTGCTTAAAGCTAAGCTTACTCGGCCCTTTCGCTGAACATCCTTTAGCAAATAAATCACATGGCAATTGTCACATTGTTTGCTAAGGCGACAAAATCCACAATTGCGATGCCAGTTGTAACAATCCTCAGAGAAAAAAGTCTTGCAGCAAGAAGAACAATTTTTCTCGTAGCCATTTTCAGGCTTACATGGAAAACCTGGGCCCATCCGTGAACTAGAAAAAAGAATTTTATTTATTTTTTCCACATAAGCTTCCTACCATTTGACACAGCGAGCCTTACACTTTGATTCATGATTAGATGCCTTATCATAAGGATGTTCACAACTGAGACAGTAGGGCTGCCCGAACAATCCATTGATATTGCGGACTCCGTGGAAATGCTTGTTGTCAACGTGGTAGAGGAAAATTGGTGTATTGTAGTCGACAGAACCCCATTGATATGACGGCGCATACGATCCAATGTTCGAGAACAGAAAAAATCTGAACCGGAACCTGCCAGAATAGTCGTTATTCCATTTGGTGATCACTGCCGGCACCCAGTCTTGTGCCTCATATTTGTTCTTCATTGGTGCCTTGATGGCTCGCATCAGGCGCAGGGCATCCTTTTTCAGCTCATCCTTCGGACCGCGATTGTGCAAGTAGTCGTAAAATCGCCGTCTATCCCAACCGGAAACGGTATGCATGAGAGTGGCGACAAGGGCATAAAATAAGCAGCGACCGTCATTGTTATCGATCTGAAAGGAAGATATGGATTTTCAAATTAATTATTAACAAATCTAACGAACAACCTTAATCAACGATGTTTCGCTAATACGATGGTGCGTTGTCTTCTTTTTCTCATTGTTACCGCCGACAAATTGGCGCTCAGTCGGGAGTTGGGATTTATTGACGGTAGTAACCGCCACTTCAAAGGGTTCACCCTAGAAATCATTTCGTTTTATCGATTGTTGATTACAATAAATCCTACCTCAACTTATTCTTTTGAATAAGTCAGTTTCATTGAATGAAACTTACCTCAGTTTATTCCTTCGGAGTAAACCAAGGTTGGATTTTTTATTGAAAATAAAAAACCTACCCAAAGTGTGATTCCCTCCTGCTTCTTGCTTTGCGCAGCCTTCAGGAACAAGTTGAGAATTGCCTCGGCATTATTTTCATTGATCGGCCGAATTGGAGTCCCCACAGCTGGATGGAGAAGCTTGCTGGTGACGACACATCCGAGGTGGTCGGGCTCTGCTCCAAATTTCTCACGTCCTTGCTCAATTGCTTCATCAATACAATGCTGGAAAATGCTCTTGAGGAGTTCTTCTGGGTCCGCCGGAAGGTCAGTGATGGAGAAGCGGGATTTGTTGTTGATAAACTTGAACTTTGAGTTTTGCTCCACAGTGCCATCAAGTTTGATGACGTAGTCCTTGGCGGTTTTTAATGAACCACTCCCGCTTTGGTTTTCAGGTGCCAACAAATTTTCAATGAAAAAGCGCGGACGCTTGGCCGGTGGAGGAAAGAGATGGGGAAGCAATGCGACAATAGAAAACGGATGGGGGCGCTTGGGAGGGCGCTTGTCCATATTATTATTTTTTTTGATCTATAAAATTAAAAAAAAAGTTAGAGGGAGTGCCGGTGCAAGAAGAAACAAAAGAATATGAGGATAGAATAGAACTTCAGAATTTATAATTATATATTTTAAAGCATTAATTATAACTGCAAATTAATTGACCAGAACCTTCCAGCATAATTAGTAATTCTTCCAGAAGCATAAATTGCACATAATGAAGCAAGCGCATACCATATAAATTGAACAAAAGCGAGATAAAGCCCGGCTCGTAGCTGAGCCAGACCCCCGCTTTGCTCTGGCAAAAAAGCCAATGGAGGAAAAAATGGAGGGAATTAACAAAAACGAGATAAAGCCCGGCTCGTAGCTGAGCCAGACCCCCGTTTTTGCTCTGGCAAAAAAACCAATGGAGGAAAATTGGAGGGAAGGTAGCAAAAGCGAGATAAAGCCCGGCTCGTAGCTGAGCCAGACCCCCGTTTTGCTCTGGCAAAAAAAAGCCAATGGAGGAAAAATGGAGGAGGCAGCAAAAACGAGATAAAGCCCGGCTCGTAACTGAGCTAGGCCCCCGATTTGCTAGAGAAAAATTTGTGGAAATTTTAAGAAATCCAAAAGAGAGAAAAAAGATGAAGAAAAAAAAAAGATGAAGAAAAAATAATTAATATGGAGATATTTATGGAAAATATTTGCGAGAGATGAGAGAATATGGATGAGGAGGGATAAAATCCATGGGGGGGGGGAATCCAATCAAGCCAGATGAATGAGCATCTGAGAATATAATAGGGATATTTAAGCACAAAGATGGAGTGGGCGGCCCGCCAAAAACAAGCCGTTTTGCCCGCCAAAATTTAAATTTGGCGCCAAATACACGCCCCTCCCACTCCGGCTTCCTTTCCAAGGTCATCCCTTCAGGCTTGCTTGCCAAACCCCGCCCACTCCGGCTTCCCCTGCCAAACCCCGCCCACTCCGGCTTCCAATTCAATTTCCAATCATTTTATTAACAATTTTCTTTACGAATAAATCGGGAAATTGCGTAACATTTAATTGATGGATAAATTGATCGAATGAATGACCATGAGAAAGGAAATAAACAAAATAAATGGTATAATGGGCACATGTATTAGCGAGGGGGGATTGATATGAATTGGTATTCTTTTTTACACGAGGAAAAGCTTTAAGAAAAATAGCTATTGATGGTAATATAGGCAAATCCAAACTATCAAAATAGCTCACATCCCTCTGAAGACCATAAGCAAATATTCCAACCCAATGAGAACCGCGTTGTCCATGAGGGTCCAAGTTAACAATTAAAGCGGCTGGATATTGTAGTGATGTTGGTGGAGGGAGGCGGTCAGAAGGAAAGCATCCGAGGAACACCTTGGTTTAGAAAGTAAATCAAGGTTAGTTTTCTTGGAAGAAAAGCTTACTCTGCTTGTCGCTCGATTGCTCCTCATTATCCTTGTAATCTGATTGCCGTCCATTGGGGATCAATTCAAATTCCTTCGGTTTCCGATTTCGAGAAATATTCAATTTAAGCCAAAGAATAGAGCGCACTTGATAAATGATAAGACTAATTATGGACATGGCAAAGAGTGCAACCTAAATTCATTCCAGAGAAAATCAAGGTGCTTTTAAAAAACTTACCATGGTCCAGCAAAATACATGTCCTAAATTTATTGATAGATAAATCAAGGTTAGCTTTTTGAATAAAGCTTACCATAATAATCGCCATCCGCTGGTCTTTCCCTGCAAAGTTGAATAGATGGAAAAGGAAGAGGGGCATGGAGGGGGGAATCCTTCTGCAGAGGGTGATCTTTGTTTTGCAATTGACGATTGTGTTCCTTTAAACCAAGGCGACGTAAATATTCGGAATATTCCGGCAATTCCTTTGTCACTCCCAGTCGCTCCAAATATTCCGCATCGGCTTCACGCAGCTTTTGATCCTGTAGGCGTTTATATTCATCAGAGTAATCAATTTTCGGTTCTTTGTTAAGACACTCCACAGGCAAAAATTTTCGGAGAAAGAATACCATGTACAATAGCAATTTTTTATCTAACATTTTTATCTGAAGATAAAAGTTTACAATAATTGTTAAATAAATTTTGAACAAATGAATGAATGATCAAATGGATGAATGAATGATTAAATGGTTGTATCTGTGGCGATATCGCGGTTCTTATCCACCATGAACACTGAATCGGCCTCCCCCATCACTATGAGCATCAAACCCCCGGCTGGCACAGCTTCTCGGAAGATAATGTTCACTGCTGTAGTTCCCTTTTTGATGAGGTCGAACATACCTCCTAGATTTATGCCGTAAATTTAGGTTAATTTTTTTCAACCGAAAAAACCCCTACCTTGGTCTTCTCCGCTGTTGGTCAAATTAAATACATAGATGCAATGGGTAAAGAGAAATTGTTCGTAGGATATTCCGTTGGAATTCAGCGAATTTGAAAAGCCAACCGCCTCGTTCATGTCCAGGAAAGGTCTGATTGCCAATCGATTGGCATAGTCCAAGTCGTATCGCGCTTGAGGATAGGATCGCCTAATTCAATTAGTAAATTACGTTTGGTTCTTTGATTAAAAATTTACCTCAGTTTATTCTTTTGGAATAAACCAAGGTTAGATTTTTTATTAAAATAAAAAACCTACCCATTGGCTATGATGCTAAGGTCCCGAACATTAAAGTGTTGAAAGTTGAACGGACTCCGACGTTGATCTCCGACATAGTCGGAGTTGGCAACGAGACCAAGAGTAACCTAAAATTATTTTAGTAAAAGGTTTTGATAATAAAAGCTTACTCTTCTAGGAATTTGTTCCATGAACAAGTTTACATTGAATTCATAGCGCCTAAATTTATTTCAGTAAATTAAGGTTGGATTTTTTTTTTATTAAAAAAACCCTACCCCGGGCTAATGAATATCGATTTCATCATGGTTTTCCGTACAGCATAGCGTGCGGGGTTAGTTTCAAGTTTTCTAGCCAATTGTAGAGCCAATCCATCCATGAGATTTAATTTTTTGCAATAGAGTTTCAATGCCTAAATTATTTCAATAAATTCTGTAAATTTACTTTTTAAACTACCGTAATTTCCAGATGATATCGTGGAGGCACCGCCTGGCCCTCCACAAGGGATGCGATGACTACAAATGCACTCTCGTTTGGCTGTATGGTGATGTCCAGCTCACAGCTAAGCAAGATGAAAAAAAATTAAGCCTATGCATAAAACTTACTGATTGATGAGGTATTGTGGCTGATTGAAGAGATCTGCATCGATTTTGCTTATAAACTGTGCTCTGTTGCTGAATTGGAAAAGATTCTTTCGTGTAATGAATCCTTGGCCATTTTCTAGAATGGTTCCTTGGTCACCAAAATATCCTTCAGCGTTCAAATGAGATTCTTTTGCAGTCCTTGGAAAGGATAGCTCATGCGAGAGATAAGTTTTGTAAGCCATAAGAGAATTGGAATTGAAAATTTCCCGCCTAAATTATTTTTTAAGCTTGGTTTATTGAAAATAATAACTTACCCATTGATCGCTATTCGCATGTTGTTGATGAAGGTTTGCCCGATTAGCTGAATCGGAGCAACATTATCAATGGCCGTGAGATTCATTAGCCTCCCATCCGCTCCCTCCTTCCGAATTTTCATCTCTGCGAACAAATAGCATTTTGATAGGTCAATATAGTTTTGGGATGAAAATATTTTGAAGTGATATGGTGTGTCCGTAAGCGGATTGCTTGGAAGAATTTCAAAGACTTTGGCTGAAGAAACCGTAACATTTGTAGGAGGGATGCTGAAAAAGTCAACCGCGCTGGTCACCGAATCCACGCTCTGTCCGTCGATTTTATGGAAAGTCATTTTGATGAATGATTTAGTAAAGTCCTAAGAATATTGAAATG
>LDKF01000549.1:15705-49021 GCA_001026735.1 Rotylenchulus reniformis
TCCTCTTCTCGTTTCTTCTTCTTTTCTTCCTCTCGTCTCTTTTTCTCTTCCTCCTCTCGTCTCTTTTTCTCTTCCTCTCGTTTCTTCTCTTCCTCTCGTCGCTTTTTCTCTTCCTCCTCTCGTTTCTTTGCTTGCTCTTCCTCCTTCCTTTTATCTTCATTTTTGTCTCCAAGACCAATTTTATCCAAAAATTGCTCCGCTCTATTCTTCTCTCCCTCTTTAGGGCGCGATCCAATCAAATCATCCAGCAGATCCCTTCCTTTAATCGTCTTGCTCTCACTATCATCAATTATTTTGGGAATTTCTGCAGATAATTTGGTCTTCTTTATTCCTTCATCCTCTGGTAGTTTTGGTGCTGATGATAAAGTTTCATCAATTTTTGGTGGAGATTGTAGATCTTCTTCATCAATTCTTGGCGGAGATTTTAAAACTTCTACAGCGGATCTTTTTCTTCGGGCACTCTCAATTCGAGGGGGACTGACGTATTGGTAATCGCTCTTCCCAATAGATTCAATACTTTCACTTTGATGTTTCAAAGTAGCAGCGAGAAATTCGCGCAAACTCTCAATCTTCATGTGAGAGGCCTTTGGCACGGGGATGCGCAAAACTCGTTGTCGCCCATTGTTATCCGCAGTAAAATGAATATTTATGGCTTGATCATCGAGAGTGCCAAGGGTGGAGGGCCTAGAATTATGAATTAATTCAAGGTTATTTTTCTCGAATGAAAAAATACCTAGATTTATAAAGTAAATCAAGGTTAGTTTTTTAGGAAAAAAAAACTTACCAAGAATAGGCAAATGTGATACTATGGAGACCAACAACCCATGTTCCATTAAAATGGAGGGGCCTTGGTAATCTAACGCGGAATTTATTAGGAGCATTTTCTGGATAGTCGGTGCTATTGCTGGGTAAATGGACAAAGAATATATTGGACATTTTTATTAATCTGAATAAACGAACAATTATGGAATGAGGAGGTGAATGAATGAATGAATGAATGTACAATATGAAATAATGATTGCAATTTTATACAAGTTGTGATTCGTGGATCCATTCTGGTTCCGGGTAGCCAATGAATTTAACCAAAATTTCCTTTGTGCCATCGGATCTCGTCCTCTTTCTCAGCACTCGCTCAATCCGATAAGTGGTTTCGGCATCTCGGCGCACTGGAGCAAGCTCCTCCCCATAGAAAAATCCCTAAAATAAATGAATATTTAAACAATGTGACAAATAAAGTACCTTGAATTTTTCTCCTTTCTCATCTCGAAGTTTGTAACGGATTGGCTGCATGTGTGCCTTGACTGTATCCACTTCCTAAGAATATTCGAATGAGTATNTTTTAAAACTTCTACAGCCGATCTTTTTCTTCGGGCACTCTCAATTCGAGGGGGGCTGACGTATTGGTAGTCGCTCTTTCCAATGGATTCAATACTTTCACTTTGATGTTTCAAAGTAGCAGCGAGAAATTCGCGCAAACTCTCAATCTTCATGTGAGAAGCCTTTGGCACGGGGATGCGCAAAACTCGTTGTCGTCCATTTTTATCCGCGGTAAAATGAATATTTATGGCTTGGTCATCGAGAGTGCCAAGGGTGGAGGGCCTAGAATTATGAAGTAATTCAAGGTTATTTTTCTCGAATGAAAAAATACCTAGATTTATAAAGTAAATCAAGGTTAGTTTTTAAGAAAAAAACTTACCAAGAATAGGCAAATGTGATACTATGGAGACCAACAACCCATGTGCCATTAAAATGGAGTGGCCTTGGTAATCTAACGCGGAATTTATTAGGAGCATTTTCTGGATAGTCGGTGCTATTGCTGGGTAAATGGACAAAGAATATATTGAACATTTTTATTAATCTGAATAAACGAACAATTACGGAATGAGGAGGTGAATGAATGAATGAATGTACAATATGAAATAATGATTGCAATTTTATACAAGTTGTGATTCGTGAATCCATTCTGGTTCCGGGTAGCCAATGAATTTAACCAAAATTTCCTTTGTGCCATCGGATCTCGTCCTCTTTCTCAGCACTCGCTCAATCCGATAAGTGGTTTCGGCATCTCGGCGCACTGGAGCAAGCTCCTCCCCATAGAAAAATCCCTAAAATAAATGAATATTTAAACAATGTGACAAATAAAGTACCTTGAATTTTTCTCCTTTCTCATCTCGAAGTTTGTAACGGATTGGCTGCATGTGTGCCTTGACTGTATCCACTTCCTAAGAATATTCGAATGAGTATTCTATGATTAGCTTTTATAGAAATAAAAACTTACCAAAATTTCATCGCCGTAATTAGGTATATAACCCTTCTCGAACTGTCCCTTTGCTACACTCATTCGTACCGTTTGACCAGGCTTAAATTTTGGGTTTCCCATCCTCTTTTTGCTGAATAGTGAACGATGGAGTTCTTTGCCGTAAAGTTTCATCCAGATCCTCTGGGCATTTTTAAAATTGACATCAATGGGACGGATGCCATCAGGCAAGGCACGGGATGGCGAGCGATTGATTCCTTCCGCAATTTGTTGTACAGTATCTACCTTGATTTATGAAGTAAACCAAGGTGAGCTTTTTGTTTTATAACAAAAACTTACCCAATTGAGGGATTTATGCTGAGCGAAAAATCGATACAGACGTCCTTTGATTGTCCGAATTGCCCTCTCCGCAAGGGCTGCTTTGACCGTGGAATGAGCCGATTCATGCTTGTCAATTTCCTCCTCCTCGAAAAATTTCTTTAATGGGGCATTCCTGAATTCTAACCCTTTATCTGAGAAAATTCTATGTGGCATCATCGGCATCTGGGCGAGCAATTTTTTGAATCCTTCCACCATGTCAATAGCCTTCTTTGATCTCAACGGTTCAACAAAAATGCGTTTCGAGAGTACGTCAATGGCGAGAAGCAAATAACGATTACCCTTGTTGCTACGAGAAAGCGCTTGGAAATCAGCCAAATCCACTTGAACATCGGTCATAAAGCCTGTGGGCACCGTTTTTGCTCTCGGGAAATGCACCCTCCGTGGGCGCATAAGGGTGTAGGTTCGGTGACCTTCCAGATAATCCCTAACATCCTTCTTACTAATTCGGTCTCCGAGCTCCTCCTTGGCTTCTTGCTANTTTTATAGTAAATAAAAACCTACCTAGGTTTATGAAGTAAACCAAGGTGAGCTTTTTGTTTTATAACAAAAACTTACCCAATTGAGGGATTTATGCTGAGCGAAAAATCGATACAGACGTCCTTTGATTGTCCGAATTGCCCTCTCCGCAAGGGCTGCTTTGACCGTAGAATGAGCCGATTCATGCTTGTCAATTTCCTCCTTCTCGAACAATTTCTTTAATGGGGCATTCCTGAATTCTAACCCTTTATCTGAGAAAATTCTATGTGGCATCATCGGCATCTGGGCGAGCAATTTTTTGAATCCTTCCACCATGTCAATAGCCTTCTTTGATCTCAACGGTTCAACAAAAATGCGTTTCGAGAGTACGTCAATGGCGAGAAGCAAATAACGATTACCCTTGTTGCTACGAGAAAGCGCTTGGAAATCAGCCAAATCCACTTGAACATCGGTCATAAGGCCTGTGGGCACAGTTTTTGCTCTCGGAAAATGCACCCTCCGAGGGCGCATAAGGGTGTAGGTTCGATGTCCTTCGAGATAATCTTGAACATCCTTCTTACTAATTCGGTCTCCGAGCTCCTTCTTGGCTTCTTGCTAAGAATATTTCAAAAATATACCAAGGTTGAATTTTTATTTAAAAAATTTTACCCACAGTCTTTGAACTCCTGCGAAGGCTGAAGATGATGCAGGGTCATTGTAGAGTCTATCCAGGGTATCCTTCACCGAGGGCCTAGATTTATGAAGTAAATCAAGGTTAGTTTTTCTAAAGAAAAAACTTACTCCATCTTTGTGGTTTAAATCTAGTTGTTCGAAGACCTTCTCTTCTGCCTTTTTGATAAGGTTGGGCCAATTGCTTTCGCTTTTGCTTGGCTGAAAAACTCTTTGAAGAGAAAACAGGACCCGGTGTGCCCTGATCAACCGCTACTGGATCAAAAATTGTTTGTTTCCTCCTTTGCTTTGTTGTTCTTGGGGGTAAAGTCTCCCGCCATTTACGCTTTTTTAAGGTTCTCGGGATATATTGAGATGGATTTTGTAGTTCTCGGATTATTTTACGAGCTATTCGACGTTGAGGTCGCTGTCTGGGTTCAGCTGGCAATGGAGGTGGGGGCTCGTCATCAGATACCCATTCTTCTTCATCCGCATATCGGGGAGCAGGGACCAAGCGGGATTTCAATGGTCGTTCATCGAGAAGATCTTCTCCTCGTCGCTTTGTTCGCTGGCGGGGTGGAAATTGCAGAGGAGGTCGTCCCTCTCGGGCAACGTCAAGGCTACGACGAGGACGAGAAGTGGAAGGTTGCGGTTCTAATTGTTCATCTGGTATTGGAGCTAGAAAAGGATCCAATTCAGCTCGCTCCGTAACTATTCGTCTTCGAGGTGGTGGTCGCAATCGCCCTCTGTTAGCCAATGGTGGATTTCGAGGTGCTTCTTGTTCAAGCAACCGATATTTCGCTGGAAGTTCAAAATCAGCGATATCCAAAGGTCTTTTAAAAAGTGATCTAGGAGGTTGCCGTTCCTCCCATCGAACGGGTGCATGGCGTCGGCGACGAGAAGGTGGAGGTGCTGCCCCTGGTTGCGCCGGTGGGGCAACGGGGGCACCGGGTTGTCGTGGCGGAGCCGGCGGTGTTGGTGAAAAGGATGCCGGTGGGGGAGAAGGTGGAGGCGGGGGTTGTTGCCGAATAGCCTCGTGGTGCCTATGGTGATGAGGCGGTCTTGTAGGGTTGAATTCAATTGCGATTTCCTCCTCATCACTGTCATCTGCCCTTCTGACTAATGCACTAAGTCCCTTGGTGAATTCAACTTTGGTCGGTTTGTTCTCGTGTTCCCCTCTCAAATTCAAATATTTAGCCAAATGTTGGTTATAAAGCACATTTTTAGTATTATTATTAATACGCTGTCGTTTTGTTCTCTCCAAGGCTTTGCGAGCAAAGTCCAAATTAATGTTGCCTGTATTGCTGCTGGTAAGTCCACGATAAATGTCTTCAGGAACAAGGACTAGTTTGGAAGCCATTATTGTTGCTCACTCCCAAGTATTTTAGATGTAATAGAATGAGCTAGATCGATGAGAATGGGTGTAAGGAGTGCTGCAAAGAGCGGTCCGGCTCCACTTCCTTTTTGAATGAGCAATTTCCTAGCTCCGCGTTCGCTGCGCTTCCGTGAAAGACGACGGACAAAGTCGGCGTATGGTAAAAGTCGCTTCTTTTGACGAGTGGTCAAATGAAAACGGGAATTGAGAATATTAAAACAAATCTCCACGAGTGAGAGAAGTTGATCCGCGCCGGCTTTCTTTAAAAGCTTTTTGCGGTTGTTGTCAGATTTGGTACGAGCTAATGAATGAAGAAATTGGGCGTTGATTTGAACTAACGGGCTAATGTTTGTATTCTTAGGAGAGACCATTTTTAGGAATGAAAATGTTGCTTTCGCCTTCCTCTCTGTCGTCTTTAAATATACCGCTTCGCAGTCTTAATGTGGGATCTGATGCAGCATGCATATCAACCAAAATGTATCCATATGGTTTGCTGGTGGCTAGGCGATAGGAATCGAGAAAATATCCAAGGCGTCGAGGAAATAGCTGAACTCCAATGTTGCGAATAGAGAGCTCTGAGTTTGGGCTTCTCATAAGCACCAAATATTGGGCATTTTGTCTCGGCACACGAAGTTTTCGATCAAATAGGGCCTGCGTAACAAAGATAACGGAGAAATTTTGATGGTGGGAGTCCTTTAGGTAGTATTCCGAGAGTTGTTGTTCCGAAATGGATAATAATAGGTCGTCAAGCACAAGCAACAAGGGTTTGGGCATTCGCTTAATCAAATCCGTCGGTGGCACCCCCGAGTAGACACTGATGCCGGAGCGTTGAAGGATGGGCACTGTTTCGGACATTTCCCCAAAACAATAGAGGATAGAAGCAGGTGAAGGATGCATCAAATCGGCTGATTCAGCGATGAACTTGAGGAGAAAGGTGCTTTTCCCACTTGAGCTGGGCCCCGAAATTATCATTCCGAATGGATGTTTAAATTTGAGGTCTTTATCCGAGAAGGAATTAGTGCTAAGCATTATTACAAGATGAATAATGAAATAGTAGGAATAAAATTAACAAGTGAAATGGATTGAATATAGGTTAGGGAGATTGAGTATCTGTCATAGAATCCTCTGTCACATCTTCAATCGTTTGTTTTGGCTGTGAAGCGGTGAATTCCGTCCCTTCTTCTTCGAGGCGAGCAAGCGGTCGTTTATGAACCTGTCCTGATGTGCCTAAATCTAGACCGGTTGTTGCTGCCGCAACACTGCCCATAAAGTCCTGGACCTCTTGCCACTCCTTTTCGTGGTCTACCGGAGGAGCATTTCCTTTTGGTTGCACATTCAAACCGAAGGTTGCGGCAGAGATGCTCTCCATGAACTGCTCAGCTAAATGAGGAAGAGCTGGAGGAGGCAGATGTTGGTAGGGTGTATTGCCTGCTTCTTAATATCGATGTAATTATTTATCATTGGTGCGTTTTTACCTTGGAGAGTCTGGGTACCAACATCCAGACCGGTGGTTGCAGCCGCTGTACTGTTAATGAATTGCTCAGCTAATTGCTGCTGAGCTGGAGGAGGCGGATGAGTGAGAATTTGAGATGGTGCATTGTAAACTTCTGAAAACCGATTTATTATTCATCCTTAGTCTATTTCATACCTTGAGGAGTCTGGGTACCAAAATTCAGACCGGTGGTTGCAGCCGCAATGCTGTCAATGAATTGCTGTGGCAGTTCTTTATTGGAAGGAGGCGGTAATGAATGCAAACTTGAGTCTATTTCTAGGTTTGTACTGTTATAACAATTGAAAAAAACAAACATTACCTTTTGGTGGTGGTGGTGGTGGTGGCACAGAGAAAGATTCCTTGAACACTGTCGACTTGTGAATTTTGTGGTCCTCGGGACATCCGTGTGGGATATTGAAAACATTCCCCTTGGCTTTGAATTTGATAAATGTATGTCCCGGCAAGTCACATATGTAGTCAAATGGTACGAAGCGGGGCTTTAGTTGCTCATTCCAAACTGTCACTCCTTCTTTTGTAATCAGTTTGTTGACATCTAACACAGGGTTCATGGGGATAATCACTGGATTGGCAATCCGGCTGCTGGTCACTTTAATCCCAGCCGAAATATTATAAATGAAGACATCCGGGATGATCTCCTTCATCAATCCTATTTTGTCGCACATATTGATAGCCATTGGTAAAAAATTTTTAATCTATGAAGGGATGATGGAAATGTTAAATGAAAAAGTGGAATGAATGAAAGAATGAATTAATGAAAAAGGATAGGAAAGAATTGCGGGGTTGACACGCCCCTTTTATAATTTTTGTTGGCGCCAAAACGGGGATTGAAACTTTTTTTTTTGGCTGCATCCTTTGATGTTAACACCAATCAATAGGCTTTGGTCGGCTTCCCCCTCCCCCTGCCCCCTCTCGGAGGAATGATGAGTGCGGTAAAAATGGCTGCCCCCCCTCCCTCCCTTCCCCTCGGGAAAATGATTTATAAATGCGCTAAAAATGGCTGGCCCCCTCCCAAGGGGGAAATGATTTATGAGTTTTTATCCCTTTGATCTTACCGCCAAAGGTGAACAATAGGTGTTGGCTACTGTATGAAAACCCTTTGATCTTGCCGACAAACAATAGGCTTTGACAGCTCCCTCCCCCGGGAAAATGATTTATGAGTTTTTATCTAGTGCGGTAAATCCCTTTGATCTTGCCGCCAAAGGTAAACAATAGGTGTTGGCCATTGCACGAAAACCCGTTTGATCTTACCGCCAACCCCCTCCCATCGGGGGGGAAATGATTTATGAGTTTTTATCCCTTTGATCTTGCCGCCGACGATTTCGAAAGCCCGACCAGACCCTTTGCTCTTATCAGTTATCACCCCAAAGGGGCGGTAACCCCTTTGATCTTGCCGCCAATAGGTGTTGGCTAGTGTGTCGGGATTTCGAAATCCCGACAAAACCAGGGGGTTTACTACTATAAATCGATTTTCTTTTGGGGGACTAGAAGTGAAAAAAGTTAGGAGATATAAAGTGCCACCACGAGCGTTGGGTGCGGAGCGAAGCGACGCACCCAACGCTCGTGTAGTTACTAAGCACCTTTAACCGCTTTCTCACGGCCCTTTTATTTAAGAAGTTCTTAGACTTCCAAGTTGGAGTACACAAAATTCCATTGAAAATACGGTAATTTTGGCATTTTAAAATTAATCGAAGTGGGTCTCTATAATGAGATGAACCAGAGAATTTCAACCAATGATATTTTATAGTTCCATAACTCATTTTTATTTATGGTATTGACATTTCAAATTTTGCATACATTATTATTTTGTTATTTCGTGCATATTCGCCAAATATTAGCTTAATCCGTTCATTGGAACATAGCAAACTAGTCAAAATTGAGGGTGGACTTATATTTATTCACAGCGGCCCATTTCCCTTACATCTGTCACCTCCCTTCATTCTATCACAGTGTAGCTTAGTGGTTAATGATGTTCTTCCTCCAGTGAGGAAGAATGGGGTTCGGATCCCTCAAGCGGAAAATAATTTTTTTTACTCAAAAAAGGTTATTAAAAATATACAAATTTTTCAAGTTAATTCCGGGATTTTTTAGATTCCGCATATCACTCGGGGGTTTTCGATAGCACTAAAAACGATGGCGCATTCGGTTTTTCGAAATTCGAACATTATAGACCGAAAATAGAAAAATCAGGGAAAATTTGATGCTTAAACGGGGTTGATCTTTTTAAATCGAACGAATTTTCTTATAAATTCAACGTGAATATTTGAATTAATATATTTTCTAGTCGAATGCGTTCGAAAATCAAAGTTTAACCCATAAATTTCAAAGATATTTTAAGAATAAGAAACTAGATGAAAAAATATATTTAGAAAGATGTGGTTTCGACACTGGTTTAAAATGTCTTTTTTTTGAAAAAATAAATTCTGAAATTATAGATAATATAGCTACGTATCTTTTTGCCTATTAAATTCGTTTGTTGTTACTAATTTTGTAGAAATAAAATTGCAAAACGTAATAAGTTTACATGATGGCATTTATTGGCCTTTGATTTTGAATCTTTAATTTGGCGCGAAATCGCAGGTGACGCTTGGGCCGCTGTGTTATTGGACACACCATAACTAGGGATGGGATAGTTATGCATTATAATTTGGAAAAATATGCGCATAAAATATGCTCAAAAAGCCAAAATATGCACCAAAATATGCATTAAAATTGACCAAATTTCATACAAAATATGCTTAAAATTTATTTAAAAATGAAAAAATACTTATTTCTACAAGCTAACCAATCTTTTTGACGAATAAACATTCATTTTGTGGATTTTCATTATTCATTTGAAAATTTTCATGAAAATTGAAAAAGCGTAGATACGAAATGACCAAAATTTCGCAAAATAGACATGAAATGGCGAAAAATTACAAAATTTATATAAAATGTAAAAAAATTTTAAAATTTTCAAAAAATATGCTCAAAATGCCAAAATATTTTTAAAAATATGAATTTTTAACCAAAAATCGCAAAATATGCACAAAATATGCAATATGCTTCAAAATCCCAAAATATGCAAAAATATGTAAATTAAAAGTCACTCTAGAAGGTTCTAATCAAGTGGAAAATGCGTTTTTCATGGTTATTTCGACGTTCTGATATCAGGAAAAAAAACATGTTTCGTCGAATCTAATTATTTAGTGCAGGGTTGCCAACTCACTGATGCCTGAAAAAAGTACAACAGGCTAAAAATTAAAGATTTTAGGGTCCAAAAAAAAGTACACTTCTTAAAAATGCTAAATTTTCCATTCCATATTAAATAAATTACCTTTTTAAACAATTTTTCTTATTTTCCAATAAATTTATCTTTGCATTTTGTGACTATCTTCATAATCAGGGGCATAACCAGGAAAAAAATTCGTGCAGGAAGGAATACCTCCCAGCCCTCGAGGGAGGGTGTCTCCGGCGGCCCCGATAGGGGCCGCCGGATTTTGAAAATTTTGGATGATTTTTAAAGGAAATCGGTCAATTTTTCTTCAAATTTTTCAAAAAATTTTCCTTAAAAAATTCTGAAAGGATCACCTTTTTAAAAAATTTCGCCGTTTTGGGGGTGCCAGCGGCCCCGATAGGGGCCGCCGGAAAAAATTTTGAGAATTTGGACCAGTTTCTTGAGAAAATTGTCATTTTTAACATACCTATTCTATTGAAGAAAATCCATTGTATGGGGTGCCGGCGGTCCCGATAGGGGCTGCCGGAGAAAATTTTGAAAATTTAGTATTTTTTCCTTAAGAAAATTGGTCACTTTTTACATAATTTAATCCAAAAAAAGTACAAATGTACACCC
This sequence comes from Rotylenchulus reniformis, assembly GCA_001026735.1. Classification (NCBI taxonomy): domain Eukaryota; kingdom Metazoa; phylum Nematoda; class Chromadorea; order Rhabditida; family Hoplolaimidae; genus Rotylenchulus; species Rotylenchulus reniformis. The sequence goes on from LDKF01000549.1 coordinate 26,186, forward strand.
CTGGTCCAAAAAAAGTACAAATCTTTTAAAAAAGTACATTTAAAATTTTAAAGATTAGGACCCCTCAAAAAAAGTACAAATCTTTAAAAAAAGTACATTTGGCAACCCTGATTTAGTGGAAGGCTCCGGAACACGTACCTTCCCAGACCCTTCCGCTTACTTTCCAGAGCCCTTCCGCGTCTTTCCCAAACCTTTCCGCGTCCTTCCCAGACCCTTCCGGAAGATAGGCGTATGTATGCGGAAGGTGACTAGAAGTGATGCGGGTACTTGTCTAGTTTGTATCCTCTTTTTACCCCCCCCCCAACATCAAAATTTTTAGAAATTGATTTTAAATCATCAAAAATTACTACCCTAGGGTAACTTTTGATGCTGAATCCAAATCTGACGTCCATTTTGGCGCAATGCGTTATTTGACGTCATTTTTTGACGTTGACGTCAAAAATTTTTTTTTGAAATTTTTCCCATGGTGTAATTTTTGATGCAGAATCCATTTTCTGGTGTCCATTTTGGCTATACTGCTGTTTGTACCCCCCATTTTTTTGGAAAAAATTCATGTCTCCAAAAACGCACCAAAATCACACCCTAGTGTCAGTTTTTGATGCTGAATCCGAATTTGACGTCCATTTTGACGTCCGACGTCATCTGACGTCGATTTTTGACGTCAAAAATTTTTTTTTCTAAATTAAATTTTATGCAAAGAATTTGGTCGTTAGATGGCTGCCTTTAAAGAGAAAATGCAAAATGTATTTAACCGGCTCATAGTACTCTGGTAGCTAGACGGTTCAATAGGTGAGTGCTGAAAATTATTTATTTTTAACTAGAAATTTTATTGTTAGGCTCGCCTTCGGCGAGCCCAACATTAAAATTATTAGTTAAAAATAAATTATCTTTCAGCCCGCACCTATTGAACCGTATGGTTGCCTAAGCACCCCACGTATTATGAAGGATAGCCGGGTCATATAATCACCGCCATTTTATCACAATATAGATGTATCTAATCTAAAAATGAAATTTTGAAAAAAAATTTTTTTGACGTCAAATTTTTCCGACGTCAAAAATCGACGTCAGATGAGGTCGGACGTCAAAATGGACGTCAAATTCGGATTCAGCATCAAAAACTGACACTAGGGTGTGATTTTGATGCGTTTTTGGAGACATGATTTTTTTCCAAAAAAAATGGGGGGTACAAACAGCAGTATAGCCGATAAATCTCCTTTTTTCATTGTTATTTTCCCAAACCTGAACAAATGTTCTTTTTTAATAAACACAACCTATAAAGCATATTTATATTATTATATTTTAAAACTATTTTTATTCAATTTCAATTGATAATTTTCAATTTATGAAGCGTTAATCTTGCTTAGATTTTTCAGGTACTCGTATTAATCTTTAAATTTTTTATGCAATTCGGCTTCTTTTTCTCGATCTTTATAGAAGAACTAATAGAAAAATATTTTGTTTATACTATCAAACAATACTTTGATCCTAATGTTTACGTTATTGATGAAAAATAAGTCGAAAACTTTTAATTTCAATTAAGACTTTTCGATTTTTGGTATAAAAAAAATTCAAATTTCGAAAAACTGAGTCTGCCATCGTGTTAAGCACCCTTGAAAACCCCCGAGTGAAATGCGAAATCTAAAAAAGCGAAGCATATAATGGAAAATTTTTCGGGACTAGAAAACCCCAAAAATCATTTAATAAATAATTCAAAAATCATTTGGCGCGTGGCGGGTTTGAACTCGGGCTCTTTTCCATTGTAGATATATCATACAACCAATTGAGCCAAAATGACAGAGAGACAATAGAATGACCATCGCTTGCTGGGATTGGTCTGCCGTGTGTGATATTTTGGCCATAACTTTTTTTAGACTGGGCAAAATTCAAATGAGCTTGGGCTCATTTTGTAGCTAATAATTAGCTCTATTTTTTGACATCGCTCGTTTCTCTAGGTTTGGTTTAAACCGAATTATAACCCCAACTGTACTTTTCGTTTCAAAGTTCTATTCCGACCTCAAAAATGGATTTAAATTGGCCTCGCTCTGACGGCCGCAGTATATAAAGCTGGGATGGGAAATTTGAGCCTCGGTAAAAATTAGGAAATTATCTATCAAAAAATGACATAGGTTTCAAAAAAAACATAGACCAAAGTTCCAAATGTATTTTGGCACTGTCTTCAAGGCGATTCATTTTTAGGGATTCTTTTCTTTTGGACTATGTCGGTGTCGGGGTTATGATCTTGCCAAAAGGCAAACCAAATGTAAAGAACGAAGAACCATCAAAAGCTTTATGTGAAAGTTCAATACACAAAAAAGTTACATTCAAGCACTCAAGCTGAATGTAACTTTTACAAAGAAAAAAACCAAAATGAATCATTTATTAATTATTATTTATTGGTCCACAATTAGTTTTACATATTATTTAATGCCATTACACGGCGCGTCAACCCCTGCGAGCGATGGGCGCGATAGGCAAAAGTCTACAAACTTCAGTTTTTTAAAAATTTGAGATTTCGAGAAAAGCTATCTTTCATATTGTAAAATAAGTATTATTCTACCAGTTTTTGTATTAAAACCTAGAAAAGTGAACTGGAACCATCAAAATTTTTAAGATTAGTATGACAGTCCGTGCCCATGTTGACGCGCCGTGCCATTAGTCGTTAATCGCTTTTTTCTTTCGCTCAAGAATCCCATCTTCCACCAATGACTTACAAATTGGGATCTGATCCTGCCCAGTTGAAGTTTGCCGAAAAGCTGATCATTCTAAATGATCGCGCACTTGGCATGATGACCCGAGTATACAACATGAAAAAGGCCTGTTCGGACCCAAAATCGAGACCACAATTTTTGAACGACAAATCTTTGGACGCTGCCATTTCACAAATTTCCAAACGTTTTCCAATTATTGACATCAAGAGGAATTCGGTATGGTAAAAGCTTATAACTGAAGAATTTGAGTAACTAATTTAGAATTCTTAATTTTTCAGATTGCATTTTCCTGTGTAAATGAAATGAAAGGCAATATTTTAAAGAAATTATCTCTGTATTATTATACATTTGTTGATCTATTGGACTTGAAAGATGCAATATTGCAACTTTTCACTTCAATGGATGCAAATCAATGCAAACTGGACATTGTAAGTTTATTGTTCAAAGTACTATTTCGAAAATAAATATTTGTTCAAACTTTCTCGTTTTTTATTAAGCATATTTGTAAAAAAAACTTTGCAGGTCCATAGCTTTGATCTGACTACCAGTTTTCTCAACCTTCTAGTCAACTTCATTTCACTGTTGATTCTGCTGTCAAGACTTGAAGATCGGAAAGCCGTATTGGGTCTTTACAATGCGGCTTATGATTTGATGTACAATAATAGTGAACCATCTTTTCCACGCCTCGGTCAGATGGTGGTAGATTATGAGCAGCCATTGAAAAAATTAGCCGAGGATTTGTGCCTTTCTTATAGGGTTGATTTTTAATCAAATTTAATTTTAAATTGACTAATTTTTATTTTTTTAGTTGATTGGTTCTGCGCTCAATTCCCTTCGAGATATTTATTTCAAACGAAATATTTCGGCAGAGCAACAACGAGAAGCTGCAATGATCTCATTAATTACACATCCGAAACAAATGCTGTATGCCGCCCAAACTAGCACAGTTATTGGAGTTTTTTGAAGTTAATGAACACGTCTTTTCAGATTTCATGTGAATATTTATCAATAGATACGATGGACAGATGGATCATCTGTAAGTTTCATGTTTTGGTACTTGTCTAGTTTAGCTTATAATTTTTTCGAGAAATTTCCAAAAATTTCTATCTAAAATAATTACAATGTTTGAAAGTCTAAAGGATATATTTATTAATTTTAAATTTTAAAATTCGGAGGAAATCGAGTTTTTTTCGGAGGGGGATACCGGCCAGCGAGTTTGAACGGAGGTTCAATTCCGCTGGAGGGAACTAAAATTACTTTATCTTTTTGGGCTTTTTTGGCCCCATTTTTTGGATGGAAAAAACTAATTTTTTAGGAGATAATTGTGAGCAACAAGACAATATCCATGTTTCATCTGTATTAAATCACTGTTTAATCATTTTTAGTTGGTTTGACCTTTTGTAATCGGTTGCTGGTCGATTCTTCCCAGCAGTCCACCGCTCTCAATACTCTGTACCAACGTTCTCTCCAACATTGTTTGGTGCTTCGTCTCTTCCGCGACGAATCCATCACGGTTTACCCGATGGTCCAGGCAGTTTTGGAACCTTTGAAAGGCCATGGGAAACTGTTGGCAGAACTGAAAGAGTTGTATCCTCACACACTGCAGCACTGCGGACATCAGCATGCCCATCGACGCCAGTTTTTGCGACAAGCATTGCGCGAGTTGTATCTGCTCATTGCTGACCAGCCGGGACTGCTCGGCCCCAAGATCCTTTTCGTTTGGATGGGATTGTCTTTTGCGCGGGACGAAATTTTATGGTTACTACGCCATATTGATCTATGGCCCCAATTATTGCAAAGTTCATCGGTCAGCAAAAAGGCTTTGGCCAAAAGTGGTCTGACCAATATTGTGATGGACAAGTAAAATCCAATGTACATAAAGAAACTTTTTTATTTGAATAGATATCTCACGGAACTTCTTTATTACATGAATGAATTGCGCCAATTGGTTGTCAAGCATTCAGATGTAATTGCAAACTACCACATAGACTATGTGGCGAGTTGGAAAAGGGAATTGTTTTAATTATTATTTTTGTTAAGATCGGATATGATCTTCCACTTTTGTCTGAACAAATTCAAAATTTTAGAAGTTCCGAATTATCGGATTATGAATCGCTTCTTATACATGATTTTGTCAATTCATTGACCACCATTAAAGGTATTTAAATATTCTCTATTATTATTATTACTATACAAAATGTTTTTTTTGATATTTTAGCAGGAGGAGTCGATTCGCGAGCCTTACGACTGGATTGGTTTCGCTTCCAAGCCAACACTAGCTTGAATCGATCAGCGTTCAAACTTGACAATTACTCAAACTTTGCGATGGCAATGAACATTACAATTTTCCATCTGAAACAAATTGACGATTTGGATGAAATGCTCAGGGAAACCAGCGATCTCAACATTTACTGGTTGTTTATTTAGATCATAACTGCTCATTTCAGGGGTTTTAGCTTTTATCCACACCTCTTTGATGCCCATCTTCGCCATTCCCTTGATTTTCCCATGCAATCTCGTTTTTCTATCGTTTTTGCCCACATTTCTACGCATTTTGTAAATGCCTTACACGAAATGTGTCCGGAAGAAAGGGAACATATTATTGAACGGGGTAACAAAAGATGAAAAATGACTGACTTTAATTGACTTCTAGGGCTGCATTCTTGCAATGATGTGTTGGAAGAATTAGCCAAGAAGACAATCGACTTATTCACACAAATTTGCACTGGTGAAAATCAGATGTCGCAAAATACATCTCCACAAGCTTGCGCTCGAATCATCGCTTTAGCCAGTCACGGTAGCCAGTACAAATTATTTTGAGAATAATTTCTACTTTTAAGGCAAAGGCCAACAATACTCAACAACAGCGGATGAGAAAATGCCCGGCTTCGAGAGTATGCGCACTGGTGGACAACCGGTGTCACTCAATGATTCTAATCTCCTTTATCTGGGTGAGCTGTGCCAAGCTATGGGAAGCACCAAGGAACTCCACATCTCTCGGCATGTTTTCATCCCACGCGAGTTTCTCACCCAACACCTGGAACTTCATCTGAATGCTTCTCTGATACGCCATTTAAAGTCCACTGACTCTGAACTACCCAAACGCCCCTCCGAAATGGTCTCCTTCCTGAATGCTCAACTCATTGCATTGCAAATTTTGGATTCACTTTGTATTAATTTTAAACCGATTTATAAAGTCTTTATTATTAAATTTTTAGTGTCATTTGACATTGTTCGACTTTTCAACGACACAATGCTACAACAGTCGCAGAGAGAAGACGCCCGTGAGCAAGACACACTGACAGAACTCTATTCAAAATGGTTGATTCAAATTAGATAAATTGATTTATTTACTTTGCCATTTTAATAGGTATCTGGAAGTATTATTACGCAAGGCGAGTGCCGGTCAACTCTCCTATTCCGAACACCTTCAAGCATTCATTTCTGAACAAAAACTCACAATTAACTACGGTGATTTACCAGCAGAAAGATATACGGATCCACGGGGTAATTTTCAGTCCTTGGATTCCATTTCAATTCACGAGAATATCCACTTGGATTTATTTAAAAATTTCATCTTAAATTATCAGAATTACGGTCGCTGGCGCAATTGATAGGACCATATGGGATCAAAGCGATGGAGGAAAGATTAGTGTGGAACATAGCCAGTCAAGTTACAGAATTGTTTAAATTGGTACGGGAGAACAGGGAAGCATTACATGCCGCGCGAGTCAATTACGACAAGCCAGAAAAATTGCGAGAGGTAAGCAGAGGTATTGACACATAAAGAAAATATTAACACGAAAGGTGGATACTTTTTAAATGGCAAATGCCCAAATGTTATTGCAGATTGTCGCGTCGCTGAGCAATTTCCCGGAGTCGGCTGGCTCATCTAAGGAGTTGCACCGATCTGGACACCCTTCTTCTTCTTCGGCTCCGATCGAATCATTACTACAACGACTGAACATCATCAGTGAAGTTATCGCTTTCCGAGATCTCCTTTTCACAGCTCTCAATGATGTGCTTCGGCAACGAACTCCATTTATGATTCGATCCATCGGTTCGTTGATAGAATCCTCTTTGGATGAAATGCAGAAAATTGTGAGTTTCGAAATTTAATTTGTTTTTATTGTTATTATTATTACACAATTTAAGAATATTGGTGAGGCGTGCGCCGCAAGTGGATTTAAATTGGATGTGGATTTAGCACTGGCAAATGCTATCAAACAACAAACAAGTGCCGACGGGTTAAATGACACAGAAGAAGTAAATCTGGTGGAAGATATTTTCTAATTTTCAATTTACGATTTTAGCATTACAACATTGCTTGTCTTCTGATGGTCTTCATTGCGATTGCATTGCCAAAATTCGCGCTCTCATCACATTCATTTTTCCGTGCCTCGTTGATGGGTAAATTTTTTGAAACAAAATTATTTGAAATTCCCCTCAAGTATATATTTCCCCCCCCCCCAAATCAGTAACCAAAAACAATTCGCATACTATCCCATTGGCCGTGAACACACTGGCAGGCGCACTCTTCTTCTTCCATCAACGCGGTGACACTGGAGAAAGGATGCGAGAGTTCCTTGCAGTAAAAAAATATATTTTTATTAGATTATAAATTTATAAAAAGGGGTCAAAATTTATGATATCTCATTATATTAGCGTAATTAGTTGTTGATGTTGGCCGAGTAGATAACAATCCATCCTTCATGTAATTTTTAGCTCGGGTTCGAATCCTCCCGCCCTCTCCCCCAAATAAAGGCGAAAGGAACCAATTGGCAGAGCAAAACACTGTCAGCTGGGCCGAAAAACGCCTGAAATAAAATGGAGGATTTTAAGGTCGCATTTCTGGGTGTCACACCCTTTGGTGCATTACCCAATTCTCCGACAAATTATTTTTATTTTTTATTCGATTTCTGCCGATAAAAACCACAATAAAAGAATTTATGAATTTCTTTTTCATAGTTTTAACTAATAAGGTAATAAGAATAGAACCAAAGGCTTAGGTTGTTTTTTGGATCATACACCTCCATTTGTTAAGCTTGCCTCCAGCGGTTTGCTCCAAATTGCTGGTTCTTTGGATGCCAGTAATCTGCAGGAACACCAATCCGTGTATCTTTTGCTGGAGCGACTATCCCGCGAATCACCCTGGCTGAACTACGGCCTCTTGGAGACCTGTTTCCCCTACACCCTGGTCAGGGCAGCCTATCTGAACTGTTACCAACGAGAAACAATTCTGAACGGTGATGCCAATCAAACCCATCAAAAAACAAATTAAAATTACATTTTTCATTATTCTTAAAATTTTCGTGCATGGATAGTTAAACCATTCATCAAAATTTGCGGAAAAATGAACTTTTTTTAACGGAAATTTTTGCAATAATTCTCAATCCATGCACTTTAACTCCTAAAATTCATTCCACAAGGAATTGGATAAATTTAGTCAACTTTTGGTCCCAGCAGCTGGTTAGTGCCTCATTCCTTTATTTAATTTCTCATCTTTCTCGCCACAGTTCGCCTTTCCTTGCCGTATTTCATTCTTTTCTCTATTCTGAAACAATCCAAAAATTCTTGGGATTTGAAGCGAATTGTAAAATTTTAACCACCTTTATCTCCATGCTCTAAATTTTGTTTTATATTTTCCTTAATAATTTAATCTATTATTTATTTTTCTTGCAACGCTATTCATATTTTACCAATTTTTGTATATATTTTATTTATTTATCATTTTTGAATAAAAGAGAAGGGCGAATTCATCAATTCTGTCCTTTGATTGGCACACACGTGCATTGTGAATGATTCATTATTTTCAACGGCCATTATAGCGTCGCTTCATTAGAGCTTTTATTTACAAAAGATATAATCCACACAAAATTGTATGGTGAAATAAAACATCGGTGCTGAGCATAATGAGGATGGTGGAGAGAAGTGAAAGTTGAAAGAAAGGGATGCAGAAAAGGCACACAAAACAATTGATCTGACCGAATCATTGCATCCCAACCCCACGTATTCCGGCAATGGTAAAGAATCTGCCACCCAAAAAATTTTTTCTTAAAACCATCTAGAAATGACTTTCCGGGGGTTATTTTTGACGCTGAATCCGATCCTGACGTCCATTTTGACGTAATGCGTCATCTGACGTCACTTTTTGACGCTGACGTCAAAAAATTTTGAAAAATTATTTCTTAAAATCACCGAAAATGTTCTCCATTTCATCATATCACTAGGGTGAAAAGTTTTAGGGAATTCTCTTAAGCGAAAATAGGACCTAATAGGAAGCAAAAAAAGGCCAAAATAGGGAGAAAAATGGCGAAATAGGCAAAAATAGGCACAAAAATTTCCCAAAATATGACCTAAAAATTCAAAAATTTTGTCTAAAAAACATATTAAGCATTTTTAAAAGCAATTTAACCATATCTTGAGATGTTTTTAAATAAAAATTGAAGATTCATAAAAAATAGAAAATAAAAAAATTAAAAAGTTTTTTCGAAATTTTTCAAAAAAAATTTGCGAAAAAATTTTAAGATAAAAACTAAAAATTTTCCTAAAATTTTCGGAAAAACTAAAAATTTTCCAAAAATTTTTCGGAAAAAAACTAAAAATTTTTCCAAAAAATCCAAAATTTTCGGTTTTTATTGCATTTTTATAAAGAATTTCTTAAAAAATGGGCAAAATAGGGAGAAAAGTCACGAAATAGGGAAAAATCCAGCCAGGGTTAAGAAATAGGGAAAATAGGGAAAAAAAGTTCATCAAAATACGTTTAAATATGTCTAAAAACGTGTTTTTGAGCGTTTCCCTACGATTCCCTATTTTTAAAAAAATAGGGAATTCCCTAAAACCTTTCACCCTACATATCACACAATAAAAAATAAGATTTTATCATAATTCATCTGCATTTTACACTGTAAAAAATTGATATAATGTTAAGTGTTAAGTATGAAAGGCACAAAAGGAAATGAAGCACGGGTAATGAATAAAATTGTAAAATTCAATTATTGACCGGGTAAAAATTGCTAATCTGATCCAACAGATTATCAAATGCAGATTATCACGATTTTCCAAAAAAGAATCCTTGCGAATTGAAATCTGTCGCTTGTGGGCTGCTGGACATCGCCACATGATTCCATCCTTTGTGTTATTGCGCTGAACCTGTGTCATTACGCGAGCACAATCATCGTCTGGACATTGCGGTGGATCAGAACGAAGAATTTCGCGCTCGCGCAGAAATGCAATTGCGCCATTTGTGTCACATTTTCAGTGAAATCAAAAAATATTCATTTTGCTAAAAAAGAGTTTTGGAGAACATTTTCGGTGATTTTAAGAAAAAATAATTTTTCAAAAATTTTTGACGTCAGCGTCAAAAAGTGACGTCAGATGACGCATTACGTCAAAATGGACGTCAGGATCGGATTCAGCGTCAAAAATAACCCCCGGAAAGTCATTTCTAGATGGTTTTAAGAAAAATTTTTTTGGGTGGCAGATTCTTTACCATTGCCCGTATTCCAATCGACATTCGACCGATCAGTCCGTCCCGATCAGATCGGCTTGCCCCTCTGCTGATCTTCGCCCTCCCTAGCCGAGAGTCTGCCCGATGGTGGCCTTGTGCTGTTGCCTTTGGCCGGCGATGTTTGTCGGCGCCGGCGGAACTGCGTCGGGCGGCGGCGGCGGTTCCCTCTGGGGCGCCCCCCGCAGTGTTTCGCCGCTGCCCCGCGCCATCTCCGGACTGTGCTCCACCGACGAGCTCATCGTGTCCATCATCGGCCCCTCGTCCTCCAACTCCCCGGCCCCCGCTTCATAACTTTCATAGGTGCCCATCTGAATGGGGACACCCTCACTCTCCAATTTGATCACCCTCTCTCCGATCTGATCTGATCTGTGTGCTTCTTCCTCCTCTCCTCCCCTTCCCTCCGTCCATCTCACCCCGTTCAGATCTGATCTGATCTGTGTGCTTCTTCCTCCTCTCCTCCCCTTCCCTCTGTCCACCCTCACCCCGTTCTGATCTGATCACTGATCAGTGTGCTTCCTCCTCCCCCTCCCACCGGCTTCACTCTTCTGCCTCTGCCGCTGCTGCTCCTCCTCACCATCAGCAAGTTGTGTCTCTGCCTCTGCTGTCCCTGTCCCCCCTCCCCTCCGCCCTCCGAACTGCTCGTCGTGTCCGTCGTTTCTGTCCCTCCTCCGCCTCCTCCCCTTCCGTTCCGTCTCTGTTGTGCGCCCATTGCTGCGCTTCCGTAGGGTCCCGCCGATGCGGCCATTGTCGCCCGCGATTGGGCACTCAGCGTGCACTCCTCCAGGGCACTCGGCAGTCGCCGCGAAGGGGCGCTGGCCGCCTGCGCGGCTTGGCGGGTGATCAGCTCCACATTGTAAGGACGGGGGCCGGCCTGTTTGGAGTCCAACATGTACTCGACATCCGACTTGGTGATTGACTCCTGTTTCCTGAGGGGAAAAAGGGGGAAGGGAAAGAGAGTGATCATTTGGGTAGAGGAGGAGGATGACACCTTTTGCAACAGCGAAGCAACACAAACAGCACAATGCACACGCAGCAGACCAGGAAGGCGCTGACAGCCAACAGAATCTGAAGGTGGTTGGGCACATTAAACACAACGCAAAACATAAAATGCAATTGGACGAACAATTTCGGCGGTGGTCAAATGGTAAGGCATGTTCTGAGAGTCGGAGTCGGGCACCCAAATGCTGGCTAAATGGTGAAGCGGCGAGTCCGGGACCGGGCTGGGGGTGGACGATGAGGAGGAGGAGGATGGTGGTGATCGGGTGGAGTTGCCGAAGGCGGAGTCGAGCAGACTGATCAGAATTTAATAAGAGTAGCCCCAAATCCTGATGATCAGTGCCCCTTACTCTCCGCATCCTCCTGATCATGGTCCTAACTCCTGATCGACCCCCTCATTTCCCCGATCAGATCTTTCCTTCTCCACCCTCTCCGTCTCTGTGTTTGTCTTTCCCTTACCTTTTGAGTTTGGTCGCCGGCACTGGCACCCTTGTCTGCCTGTCCAGAGCGTACACCAGCAAATGTGTCCGGTTCGGATCCGCGCGTCCATCTTGGCCGATGAACACCTGTTTGACCAGGATGCGCACCTCCAACCCCTCCAACTTGGCATTCATGTGACTTAAAAGGGAAGGGGAAAGGGGGAATTGATGGGCCAAATTGGGAATTGGTCAAAGAGAACACACCGAACAGCTTGGAGAACATCCACCAGATCCACCGGCTGGTTGATCGCCAACAGCACAATGTTGTGGCCAGGCTGTATCTTGTAAATCTGAGGGAGGGGAAGGGGAAGTTGACGATGCTAATCATATAACGGTACTCTGCTAAGTCCAAAGTGAGAATGATCAAAATCCTTCTAGACTCTGTATTACACCATAAAAATAAGTGCTACCTTTTTAAGTAAAATTCAGTCATATGATGATGTTCATTTATGGGCCAAAATTATGGGGATTTTCTGGACTTAAAGGGCAAACCACCCCAATTTTCGGGATTTTGGACGATTCACCGTTCATTTGATCTTAAGGGACAGACCAGTAGGGGTGCGGTGACTGTGTGCTGCCCGTCACTGACGGCAACGGTCATGCGGAACTGGTCCGACTGGTCCGTGGCCAGACTCTTCACCAGTTGGACCACCCCCGTGGTGCTGTTGATCCCGAACACACTCTGCTGCCCTTCCCCGTCGGGGCCAAGTGCGAAGTGCAACTTCGGGTGCTCGTCCAGGTCGTTGGCCTGCACCCTTCCGATTGGGCTCAGCACCGGGGCTTGCCAGTCGACCACAAACACTTTGAGGGAAATTTCGGATCATTCTGATTCCCCGGGGAAAGGGAAAACCAACCAATTTGCCCCTCCGGGGTCAGCTGCTGGAACTGGGGCGCGTTGTCGTTGCGGTCCAGCACCCGGACCAGCACCAGGGCCTGGTTGGGCGCCAACTTGGCCTTTGCCTCTGCAGGGTTAAAGGTTAAGGGTTAGGGATTTCCGGGACCCTCTGCTTTCGCAATTTTTTGGTCCCTGGTCTTGTTTTCTCGTACTTGTCCCTCTCCCCACTTCCCCCGTCCTTACGTTCCACCAGTCCGTTGAACAGCACTTCCCGCGTCGGTTTGCCCGCCCTCCTGGCCCTTCTTCGGCTGCCCTCCGTCCCCTCCTCCTCTATTTGTGCCGACACTTCCACTTCCCTCACCGTCGGCCTCCCCACCGTTTTCGCCTCTTCCCAACTCAGATTTGCGGTCAAAAAGTGCAGACTTTTGCGTTCTCGGTCCAAAGGTTGCACGGCAAACAGTTCTCCGCTCTTGGCATCCAACTCAAAGGCTTCTGTTGCCGAATTTTAGGGATTGATTCCTCAAAATTCGATTGGGTCCATCCAATTCACCGTTGTGCTGCTGGAGTTCCATCCTGGCGCCTTTGCCTTCGCATCCGATCAGTTTCAGTGTGGCCAACCGTTGTCGGCCCTCCGTATTCTCCGCAATTTCCGCGTGGAACACGCGGTCGGCAAAGCGGCACTCACCGGATGCGCCGGTGGGCACAGCGGAATTGTCCCCGCCTGCTGCTGTTGTGGGTGTACTGGTCGAAGTTGGCGAAGTTGAAGGAGTGGGCAAAGGTTCAATGAACACACGGACCTTCAGGGAAAGGGAGGGACAAATTCAATCGTTGTCCATGACATAAATGGATGTTTGGGAGAGACGAGAAAGAGAAAGCAAAAATCTTAAGAGAGCGGGAAGGGGGAAGGGGCATCATCCCGGATTCGGAAGAGAAACCATTCCGGATTTGCACAGTCGGGAATTGACTTATGCCCACCGTTGTGTGTGCCGTGCCGAATTGGTCCCCGTGCCTTTCCACCGCGCTGACATTCAGCGTCCATTCCCGGCCCCTTTCCGACTCCAATGGGCGTCGGCCCATCCGGATCTGTCCAGACTGGGCATCGATGACGAACAGATGTGCCACCGGGGGATCTGCGGGGAGTGATCAAAGTGATCGATCAGCACTGATCTGCTGGACCCAACAATCACCGATCAGTGCGTATTCGATCTGCTCGGATGTTCCGGCCACCACTTGCGCCACAAATGTCCCATTTTGCGCGGCGCCCGCGGCCACCCTTTCCGCCACCAATTCGGACTGCTTAAAGCCCACCGGTTGGCCCTCCGAAAAGATCTCAACTCGGAGTTTGTGCTCCGTGCGCAGTGCGGGACGACCCCCGTCGACCGCGGAGATGCGGAGAGGGAAAATGTCCTGGAAAGAAGGAATTTTCAGGATGATGGCAGAACAAAGAAGCAAATCCAGAAAAAGCTGGCCAAAACGAGAACAATAGTCAAACCAATGCGAAGAAACCCGCCTTATTTTGAGACTATAATACTTGGATTCAATCTGAGTTGCCCTTGGTTTTACGATCCTGATCCCGCATCCGATCCCTGTCCCGATTCAGTTGTTCCTGTCTCCGGTTCCGGTTGGTACCTGTCCAGTTTGGGCAAGTGCTTGTCCAAGCACCAGTCTCCCGTCCGCTTCCATCACAAATGCCTTTCCGCCTTCTTCCCTTCCGCTTTCCCCATCCGATTCCATCCGGAAGGTCACCGCCCCGTGCGGTCCTTCGTCCGGATCGACCGCCTGGAATCGGGCGAGAACAGTGCCCGGAGGAGTGAGACGGCCGATGGGAATGGCCCGGGGAAGCGGCTCCAGAAATTGGGGGAAATTGTCGTTGACATCCAGAATTTGGACGGACACTTGCGCTTCGGCACTCCGATTGCGCGAAGGGTCGAAGGCCTAAAGGGATGAGAAGGCCGAGAATGGCACTATCGCGCAGAAAAAAATGATGAATCAGTCAGGCATAGAAAATGATGAATCAGTACGCAAGTTGCGCATTGGCCAACCAAATGGGCCAGGGATTCCCGGCTTGGCCAGTGCTTACCCTGACTCGGAACTGGTACTCGGCCCGCTCCTCGCGGTCAATCTCCGCAAATGCGATCAGTTCGCCGGTGTTGTTGCGCACAAAGAACGGCAACGGTCCTCCGCCCTGCTGCTGGTCCACAATGCTGAACTCGACGCCCGGCGGCATTCCTTCGGCCAAGGTTTTTGGCCTCAGCGAAAGTTGGGCCCCGCTGTTTCCGTAGCGACCCTTTGGGTGAAAAACGGCGAAATTTGGCCAAAATTCCCCAATTTTGCTGACTAAACGCCCACCTCGGGCAACATTGCTCGGTACTCGGCACTCCCAAAGTGCAATTGGTCATCATTCGGTTCAGAAGTCGTAGATTCAGATGGTTGTGGGGCCAATGAAACTGATCCAACACCATCGGACACTTCTTCCTTTTCCTTTTGGGCCAAAGTTATGGTGTGTTGAGAGGACGATGATGGTGTTGGCGGTGATTGTTCATCGGCTGTGGCTGTTTTGGCCTCCTCAACTGTGCTAATCTGCAACTTACAATTCCAATCAGTTTTTCGCCTTCTTTGGCCACTCTTCTGGTCCTAACCTGTTGGTCCGAATTTTCTGCGACTTCGATGGGTGCCGTGGAAGTTGAAGTTGCCTGCTCCCTTTCGTGTTCATCCGTTGTTTTGGTTTGGCGTTGCTCATCAATCTCCTCGGCATTTTTCGGCGTGGAAGTGGCCAAAGTCGACGGGGGCAAGTTCAGGTCCACCACCACGATGGTATCGGCCAAGTGTCCCCCGACGGATTCCAAACGGGCGCGGAATTCGGCACGCTGACGGCCGAAAAGCTGGGCAGGCACTTCTCGCAAGAACAACTCGCCAGTCTAGCGAAGGGTGGGGAAATGAGGAGAAGATGGAGGTGGACAGCAAAGACATTGGCCAAGTGCCCACCTTCGGGTCCAGCCGGAACCAGGTGCGGAACTGGGCCGGCTCGACGCTCATCCCCTCGAGTTGTCCTTGGCCCCGGACATCCAATCGCCCGATCAGCGCCTCCTTTGTCGGCTCGGCCATCACCCTGAGGAATATTGAAGATCAAGTGGAAGATTGGGGGAAATGAGACGGACCAATGGTAACGGGGAAGGACAAAGTGCAGGGGCAAAGGAGGAGGAGGAGATGAGGATGAAGATGAGGATGAAGAAGAGGGAGTCTGGGGAGCCCGTCTTGGTGTTTGAAGATCCAAGGAAGGAGGGGCCGAGGGGGAGGACGAGGAAGAATGTGTTGAGGGGGTTGAGGGTGTTGTGCTGCTGGTGTTGTCCCTCCGCTGTTGCTGCTCCATCCTCCACCTGAGTATGTATCTGCCCATGTCTCTGCCCCCTGTCCTCCTCTCACCTTGTGGATTTTGTCCCTTCCTCGGACATCGTTCCCTCACTTTCTCCCTCCACTCCGTTCCCTTCTTCCATTGCCATCGTTGTCTCCGTCCTCCCTTCCGTCGTTGTACTGCTTCTCCCCCTCTGTTTTTTTTGTGCTTTTTTTCCTCAATTTTCCCCCAATTCCCCTCCACCCACCTCATCTTCCGCCTTCTCCTCGTTCTTCTTCCCTCCTTTCACCAATCTGACCGTGTACATCCTCCTGGCCACCATCCCTCCCCCTTCCTCCAGAACCCGGACTCCGAGTTCGTGTTCCTCCTCCTCTTCTGTCGTTTGTGCCGGATTTGTTCCTCCGAATGCCGCCGCCTCCTCCATGAACAGTTCCCCCGTCCGCGGGTCCAGACGGAACTTTGCCGCGTCTTTCGGGTCCTCCAACTCAAAGCGCAGGGATCCCGCGGAATGATTCAGTTGGGCCATGGTCAAACTGTCCCGGACGGAGAACAGAGCGGATGCTGGTGGGTTGGGTTGGCCAGGAATAAGGGTTGCCGGGAGAGGAATCTGGAGGGGAAAGAATCGCAAATTGAGTGATGGCAGAGGGGAATGATCAGAGGAGTGGATGGAGGGGGTGATCAGAAGCATGAAAGAAAGTAGGATGATTAATCGGAGGTGACCGAACTAGGGTGATCAGAGTGATCGATCACTGAGGAACCGGTCTTGGCATATCAGAGAGGTTGAGGATGATCAGAGGTGGCCCGAGATCAAGAATTATCAAGGGTTCGGTAAACTTGTGTCCTTCCTGGGCTTACATCGATGGTCGTGCCCTTGGAGTCCACTTCCGGCACCTTCGTCCTCTGCCGCCGTTCCGCTTCCTGATCCGGCTGTTCCGTCGCCGTCGTCGCTTCCACTGCCTCGTCATTTGGGCTTCCCTCCCACACAAATTTGACCATCGTTCGGCTCTGAACTTCCCCCGACAATTCATTTCTTCTAATCCCATCATATCCCTCTTCCGAATTCACCGTTTTGCCCCCGGTATCCCGCACTTCCACCCACAGCGATCCCACTTGGCCCTTTCCCTCGGCCCATTCCCGCGGGTCCTTCACTCGCAGCACTCCGTCCCTCTGGACATGGACCAATTCGGAGGCATTGCCTAAAGGCAAAGTTTGGTCTTTGGCCCTTTGCGAAAATCCCTGGCCAAAAACCCGAAATTGGTCGATAGACCAGCGAGCCGGGGATCCGATCGGAGAAGTCATCGTCATGGCCATCCAAACGGCCAATGGGTTGGCCCGCGATCAGAGGAGCATGGAGGCGGAATTCGGGCGAAGGGGGATCCACGCGCGGAATGTGCTCGTTGGCGTCCATCACCTGGATCTGCACCCGCGCACTGCAGGAGGCTGCGGCATCCTCGGCAACCACCTGGCCAAAATCGGCGGATTAGGAGGATCAACTTTGGTGATTTGGGCCCATCAGAAAGTGCCATCTGCTGATCCATTCATTCCCCAGCACTTCCCAAGATTCTTCTTACTTCCAGTTCAAGGACTCCTTTGCTGGCATCGTCCATGGCCTCCAGATCGATCTGCTGTGCCAACACCAATGATCCATTGTGCGCAAGTCGAAAATGGTCGGCCATTGGTGCATTTTGGACCGATTTGGTCAAAATTCGGAGGTGGGGATGCTGATCAGGGTTGAGTACTCCGATCGGGGTGCCGCTGTTGAGAACAGTCCCCGCCGGATCATCCTCGCGCACGATCAGCCGATAAATTGGAGCGGAGAAGGTGAGTTGAGGAGGAGCAGTTGAGGAAGCGGAGGAGGATGGATCTGATCGGAGAAAGTGAGGGGGTAAAAACCCCGATAGAATGTAATCAACGATCGGGATACTGATAAGGGTTGGATGGATCCGGGTGATGCTAAGGAATCCGGTTGGTCGGATCAAGTAAGAGTAACCCGAACCTGCGAACATACCCCTGGATTCCTTACCTTTGGGTTCCGGCACCGGCAGTGGATGGACCAGCAGTGCCACGCTGGCGTCCGAGAAGAACTCGGGCTGTGCCGCGTTGGTCGCCCTCACCACAACGAACACTTCCGTCGCGTCCCTCCGCTTCGTTGCCTTTCCGCTTCCATTCGCGGCCCGGACAGCGTCCAGGAAATTCCGATGGACTCGCAGTTGGCCGTTCCGCTGGTCCAGCTCCAGCCCATCGGTTGGGTCCCCGGGACGGGCCGGGAACAGACTGAACTGGATGGGCTGGTGGTCGGCCAGGGAGGCATTCAGCGGCGGGGACATGGTCAGGGGAAAGTCGGCCGAAGGGTCAACCTGAGGGGGGGGGGNCCCCCCCCATTCTCGTCCCGATGATCTCCAACCTCCCAAACCACCAAAATCCATCCAGCCCACCTCGAACTCGTAGTTGATCCGCTCGAACACCGGGTAGCGTTGCCGTGCCCCCTGGGCCATCACCACCACTCGGAGCGGGTGCTGCACACTCCGGCGCAGAATCTGTTCCCGCGCCGGTCCCTCCGGCGTGGAATGGCGAGTTGCGAGATGGGCCCGGATGGTCAAGTTCATCTCGCCGGGCTCGGGCTGTCGGGCCAGGGTCAGCACGTTGTCCCGCATCCGGAACAGCCCCGGGGGTCCCCCCTCCACCGAATACTCAATTTGCACCGAATTCGGCCCCCCGTCTAGGTCGTCGCCATGCCGGAAGGCGGCAAGCGGAAGGAGACGCCAAGTGCCGTCCCGAGGATCCAGAGTGCGCACGGAAACCCTAAAAACGCCAAAAATGAACAAAATCGAAAGGACAAGATGATCGGGGTCAAGGTCAAAGATCGACCTGAGAATGGGCGAGCCGGGCTGTTTGCTGGGCGCCAGGAACACCGACCGGGGCAGCGGGATGAACTCGATGCCTTCGCCGCTCTGTCCCTGTCCGGCCTCCTCCTCTTTTTGCTGATCCCCGATCACCAATTCGTCCTTTTCCTCCGGCTTCGTCGGCTTCTTCCGCCTTTGGTTGTTGCCATTGTTTCTTCCGTCGCTTTGGCCCCTCTCCTTCTCTTTCTCCTTCTTCCCTCTCCCATTCGCCACCACCAATTCCACACTTGCCCTCCCGCACATCGTGGCATTTGCCCTCAGACAGGCTTTCACCTAATAAATTTGCGGATTAATACCATTTTCGATCAGATCAGCTGATCAATCAGACCCCGAATTGGACTGGGCCCCTGATTGGGCCGGGTCCCAGCACACTGATCAGTCCCGACTGTTCATCCACCCCCAGCATTGCCCCGATCTGGCTGTTCCGCTCCTCGTCCAATGCGTAAAAGAACATTCCCACGGGGTTATTTCTGTTGCTGTTGTCGTTGGCCATCTTCGTTCCGTTTTCTTCTTCGTCGTGCGGAAATGCCTGCCAAAAATGTTTGGTTTTTTGGCCAATTTGGCCCTTTTGTCCCCTCTGGCCACCTTCACTTGCCCCACCGGACGGGGCCATTCCCCGCCGGCGTTGTCATCCTCCAGCTCGAATTGATAGTGTGGGGCGCTGAACCGCGGAGGGCCGAGGTAGTCGATGAGCACGCTGACCAGGGCGGTGGCCTATTCAAGGGGAGGGGAGAGAGTATGGTAAGAGAAATGGGAAATTTGTAAGGAGTTGTATGGAAGCGAAACCGGAACATTTGGCGACATTCGGAACCAAAGTGAAATATTCCGCGGTGCCGGTTCCGTACAACCCCGGGAAGAGTACACCTTGGCCAGAACGAAAAGCACCCTTTGGGAAAGGAGCATTAGAGGAGAAGGGAAGGAGGAGGAAATAGGAAGAAAAGAGGCAAAAAGTGAATTTGAGGGATTTGGCGAGAGTGTGGGGATCCGGGGGATCCGGAGGGCGGCCATCAGTCCCCCCGCCGGACTCCATCACGGCACATTCCGCGCACAGCCCGTGGTGGTCACCGCCGGCACACTAATGGATTTTTGCCGCCACAAATTGTAAATAAATCCGAGAATGGCGGGGGCAGAGCCCATAAAATCGGGGAAATAAACAGGGGATGAGGCCAATAAAGGGAAAGGCAGGGTGATGATTGGGAATGAGCACAGATGTGGCCAATTGCCTTGCCAAGAGATGGGTTCTCTGAAAGCACCCTTTCCAGGGGAAAAGAGCCCAATGTCCTCCACCGAATGTATAATCTCGACTGCTCTACCATTGAGCTAGGCCCATTCCCGGAAGTTTTAGGGGAAGATGAGGGAAAAAATGATTTTGCTGCGGGATTTGCGAGTAATTTTGCAGGGAAAAGGCAGGTGTGGCGAGAAAAAAAGGATCAATATCATTTCCGTTTTTCCCTTTTTAGAGGGCCAATAAATTCGTATGGCCGACGGATTGGCAACCATTTCTCCGAGGATTTTTAGCCATTAGGACTAGGATTTGGAGAGATAATGAACAAAAGAGCAAAAAGGAAGGAAGGAAGGACAGGTGGGAAGAAGAAGAAAGGGGAAAGGAAAAGAGAAGCAGAGGAAAGGAAAGGGGGAAGGGGGAAGGGGGAAGGGGGAAGGGCAAGGACCAATTATGACTCCCTCCGGTGCCGAAGAACCCCAAGGTTGCGGTTGCCAGGGGACGGGGAAAGGATGGAATTGGGGCCAATTGTCCCCCCCCNCCCCCCCCTTCTCCGGTTGCTCTTTGTTTGTTGGTGCCATTTTGGTCCTCTTCCAATTCAATTTGGGTTGTAACTTATGTAGGTGCTTGACCGACTGAAACCGTTTTTGGGAATTTTCATAAAACATCAAAAAATAGGGGGCCAAAATCCCGGAAAATGCCATGGATTTGCAATTTTTGGCCCACCAGCACTCTGCCGTCCGTGGGCTGTTGCGCCGCCACCGAGAAGCGGATCTCCTCGAAGCGGTCCTGGAGCAGCCAGGGCCCCACAAACAGTCGGCCGGTGGCCGAGTCGACGCCCACAAAGCCGGCGATGCCCTCCTCCACCGCGAATTCCACCTTTGGCAAATTACAAAAGTGTTGACCTGGGAAGAGATGATTGATCAAGATCCAAAATAATCTTGTAAAGAGATGGGTTCCGATCCAAAATGATTTTGGCGTGTTTATTTTCGATTGGGCCATTCCCCGGATACTCCCCCCTCCCTTCTCTTCCCCACCTCCTCCTCTGCCGCCCTTCCCTGCCCCATCGGCCGGACTTGCACCGTCCCAATGGTTTGGCCCTCCCTGAAGGATCCGTTCAGCCGAAAGGTGTACTTGTCGGCATTGAAGCGGATCAGAGCATCGCCTCCCCCGGGACCATTGGCCACTGATGGTCCGCCCGATTTGCTGAGCTTCAATCGGGAAAGTGCATTAATGGCCAAGTGCCCACTGACTGGCCACCTCCTGCTCCTCGCCCAACTTGCCCCCGAACACCAAAGTCGGCGCCGCCATGGCCCCCTCCCTTTTGCTCGTCCTCGGCCTCTCTTCCCCTCGTTCTTCCTCCTCCTCCTTCTCCACTTCCTCCGGCGGTTCGTCCTGTTGCAGTTCCATCCGCTTTTGGTTGCGGTTGCGTTGCCTTTGTCCCTGGCCCCTCTCCTCCCGTTCCCGCTGGATCTCCTCCTCCGTCAAATCCGCAAGTCGCACATTGACAGTGACCCGGGCGGTTCTAAACCCAAGAAAGGGGTCCATTGAGCCATCTGTGATCCTCGAATTTCCGGTGTCATTGGAATCCTCGCCTCCCATCAATTGCGCCAATTACCGATCCCTCTGGATTTTCTACCTGGCTTCTCAAGTTTAGATCCTCATTGTTCCCCATTTCCGATCCTTTTGTTCCCCAATTTTCTGTGCCGCCTGTTGGTCATTCTGCTCTAATCCCCTAAATCCCTTTTCACCATCTTTCTTGGGATCATCCAAATCTCCTATTCCTACCGCCTCAATTCCCTTTCCCCGTCCCTCCACCTTGGATCCTCCACCGAGTCGTATGCCTCCACGGTGAATGTGTACTCCTGCTGGGGCTGGTAGGGTTGTCGGGCCAACTCCAAGTGCATGGGTTTGACCACGAAGAAAAGGGTCGCCGCTCCGTCGGCCTGGAACAGCACAAACGGGAGGAGCTCCTCGCCGCCCTGGCCATCCGGCACAAATTCGTCCAGCAGCCGGTAGCGGACCTTGCCGAACTCGCCCTGAGTGATCATGACATTTCAGTAAGGAAACAGCAAAGCCAACCATGTCTCCGTCGGTGGCACGCAGGGAGCCCACTTCGGTGTTGTTGAAGGGACGCGAGTCGATGCGGAAGCGGAAGGAATGGCGCGGAAAGCGGGGACTGTGGTCGTTGACATCGTCGATGTGGATGTCCGCGGTGGCAATTTGGCACAGTTCCAGGGAACGCGGGTGCAGGGCGGAACGACTCTGAAGGACGGGGGAGGGGGATGGACAATGATCAAAAGCAAAAGAGATCGATCTGATTGATCCAACTCGTGATCAGAATCAACTTTGATCATTTTGGATCAGATCAGGACATGTTTTGACTATCACATGGAATACTGCTCCCCCCCCCACACTCACCCTGAGTCTGGCCTTGACCACGATCCGATCCGTGTTCTCCCGGTCGATGTCCACCCCCGGCCGGACATTCATCACCCCGTCCGGGTTCACCTTGAACAGTTCCGATCCGTTCAACAATTCAATTCCTTGCACCTAAAAATGGATATTTCGACAATTTCAGATATATTTAGATTTTTTACATCGCCACGAAAGTTGAACTGGAGCACCCGCGTGTAGGCACTCGGGTTCTCCGCCAGATGGGTCTCGTAATGGCATTGGGTGAAGTAGGTGAGTCGAACCTGGGTCTGATCGCTGAGACTGAGCCGGGTCCGGATCGGTTCCGAGCTGCTGGTCGGACCGTTATCTCGGGGAACCAGCCGGGCCTTTCAAGTTTTGCGCTTTTTCGATTCTCTCGCCCCCCCCCCCTCCCC
>LDKF01000550.1:0-18031 GCA_001026735.1 Rotylenchulus reniformis
CTTTTCCCTTCACTCTCCTTGCTTTTCCCTTATTTCCTCTCGCTATTCCTTTCTCTCCCCTTCTGTCCTCTTGCTTTTCCCTTCTTTCCTCTTGCTTTTCCCTTCACTCTCCTTGCTTTTCCCTTATTTCCTCTCGCTATTCCTTTCTCTCCCCTTACTTTTCCTTTCCTTCCCGTTGCTTTCCCTCTCTTTCCCCTTGCTTGTCCTTTCCTCTATCCTTGCTTGTCCTTACCTTCCCGTTGCTTTCTTTTCTTTTATATGTATCTGTTCAATTTCTTCAATCGTTATTATTGATTTTGTATTAGTTCACTGTTCTCTATCCTAACAGCAAAAAAGAAAAAAAAATAGTTATGATGTGTTGTTGTTTTTTTTTTTGCTTTTTTGATCATAAAAAGGCAAAAAATATGTTATTACATCATTTTCGGACCATGGGATCCGAACCTGCTTCCCACCCCCCGAAGTTGGGAGCAATACCACCAAGCCATAATGGCAACTGAAAGTGTGCTCCCCAAAACTCCTTATGCTCAGGCAGTCGAAATCAGTTTTTCGACCCTAATTTCGATATTAAGACCTAAATCAAAAATCGGCCACCGTGAGTCGATGCAAAAACCTTCCCGACGTCGATTGAGCCCGAATTTATAATTTTCGGCCTATTGGGTGTCGAGATAAAATTCGAAAACCCTCGAATCGCCACAGAATCTTCATACAGGCGGGAATGAGCCTAAGCTTATCCAAATTAGCCCGGTATACGGATTAGGCAGTTCCCTTTATCCTTATTATCATCTCTAGTCCGGATCAAGCTGATCCGGATTACGCTGATCCGGATTAGAAGAGAAAAAGAAACCAACAACTAATAAGAGAAGAATAAGTTTAAATGAAATATGAATAAAAAAATATATGTTAGAGTAAATTTATAAGTAAATAAAAAAGATGGATTTTTATATACTACCTATTCCTTGTTGTTTTGAAAAGTTAATTAAGCAAATTCCTAAACATGAACAAAAATGAGGAAAAGTAGAGAAAAAGCTAACCTTTTTCTTCAAAATATATTTTAATAATTATACAGAGAAAAAAATTAAGCAAAAATATATTCAATATTTTCAAGGTAGAAAAAATTTGAAAAAATTAAAAAATAACAAATTTACATCTTTATTACATTTTTGTGAACAAATATGGATCATAAAATAAGTAACCACTAACCAATATAAAAATATTATAGTTAAGTTTGTATCCCCCCTCTTTCGGTAAATATTTTCCCCCCGTAAAATCATCTAAAAATGACCTTCCGGGGGTAATTTTTGACGCTGTATCCGATTCTGACGTCCAAATTGACGTACTGCGTCATCTGACGTCATTTTTTGACGCTGACGTCACCGCCTTCGGCGAGCCCAAAGGTAAGAATATCAAGTTGAATTTATTAACTGCTTAGCCCGCACCTATTGAACCGTCTAGCTATTTAATATATTAGTTGTAGTTCTAATAGACGTCAGATGACGCATTAGGTCAAAACGGACGTCAGAATCGGATTGAGTGTCAAAAATTACCCCGGGAAGTCATTTTTAGATGATTTTATGAAAACTACATATTTTGACGTCAGCGCCAAAAAATGACGTCAGATGACGCAGTACGTCAATTTGGACGTCAGAATCGGATACAACGTCAAAAATTACCCATAGGGAGTCATTTTTAGATGATTTTACGGGGAAAAATATTTACCGAAAAAAGGGGGGATACAAACTTAACTATTACCATATTTTTTTATATAATTTTCCCCAAATAATTTAAATTTTTTATACTTACCTACTACGACTTCGGATTAACCTAATCCGGATCAACAGACTAATCCGGATCAAGACAAAAAGATGATAATAGAGATTAGTTCTTAATCCGAATTAAGTGCTCGTCTAATCCGGATTACGCTGATCCGGATCAAGGAGTTAATCCGGATTAGTCGAGTGACATGATAATACGGATAAAGAGTTCTCTAATCCGGATTAGGCGAGTTAATCCGGATCAGTGACTTAACCCGATGATAATAAGGCCACAGAGTGGTTTTTTCGCCACCCGGCCCAGCTGATCCAGCCAGCTGGTGCCGGATTCTCCTTTTAATCGCTGGAGATGTCCACCAGAATCCCGGCCCCTCCATCCGTTGGGCCCGGCATCATCCATCGACAACAGTCGACTTGGACCAATTCAAAGTCCTGCAGTTCAATGCAAATGGAATCGGTGGCAAGCTAGACGACATCCTGTGCATCATGCACGAAAACAACATCCTGCTGGCGGCGATCCAAGAGACCAAATGGGGCCCAAAGAACGCAACTCCTAAACGACCATGCTACTCATTCGTTCGGCTGGACCGAACCGACAACCGAGGCGGCGGCCTTGTGTTCATTGTCAGCGACAAGGTGCCCTTCCACATATCCAAGAACTACACCGTCAACAACGATCATAGTGAACTACAATCACTAGTTATCCACTCCGACAACGGGCCAGTCACCGTCCACAACATATACATCCCTCCGGCCGCGAGCTGCTCAAACAGCTTCGTCCCCAGCCTCGACTTCCTGGGTGACTACGACTACTTGTTGTTCGGCGACATCAATGCCCACAGCGGCCTCTGGGACTCCACAGCGGATGAAGATGCACGCGGTGTAGCCATCGCAGAGCAACTGGACAACGCCGACGTCGTCTTTCTCAACGACGGACGACCAACGCGTGTGGCTGCCAGGCAGGGCCAGGTCATTTCCACGGCCCCAGACATCACCCTCTGCAGCAGCTCCTTGCACCATCGGCTACGTGGTCAGTCGTTCACGCGCTGGGCAGCGACCATCTATCCATTGTCATCCCCTTAGCAACGGCTGTGCCCACCGTCCCCGCACTTCGTCGGCAGTTCATCAACTTCGGCAAGGCCGATTGGGACGCGTTCGCCAAGGACGTTGACAACAGTCTGCCATCCCTTCCGCTCCCTGACAACGTGAACAACGGAGAGATCCGCCTTCGCACCGCCATCCTCAAAGCTTCTGGACGACACCTACCAGCCGGCCGCATCCCAAAAATACGGCCCTATCACCCTCCTGAAGCCTTCGCCTTGGCTAAGGAGCGAGACAACGTTCGCCGTCAGGACCCCACAAGCCCTCGGATCGGCCAACTCACCAAGCGCATTGCTGCAGCTGTGACAACGTTCCGACGTACCATTTGGCTCGACTACTTGACGCAATGCAAGGCCGGCACCAAGAAGCTGTGGAACGCCATCAAGAGCATCAACGGTGCCGAGCCACCAAAGAACAACAGTCCACTGATCTTCATTGGCCTCCCTTGCCTTGACAACAACAAATGTGCCAACAAGCTCAACGCCCCGTTTCACCAACGGCCAAGCGGTAAACCCATCGCCACTGGTCGAGCAGCCAAACGACTGATTGCCTCACAGGCCAAAACAACGACACACACCCCATGGACGGCTGAGGACGTGGCGGATGCGATCGACGCCTCCCAACCCTCCAAAGCCCTGGGGCCCGACAACATCTCGGCTCTCCACCTGAAGCACTTGGGCCCAGTTGCTCACCGGTACATGGCAGCATTGTTCAACAAATTCATGGAGACCGGATCCACCCCCCACGTGTGGATGAAGGCGCGTATCATTCCACTGCCTAAGCCTGGCAAAGACAACAGCGCTCCGGACTTCTACCGGCCTATCAGCCTTTTTTCGCCAGTCGCCAAGCTTCTGGAACGACTTATACTTCCAGCACTGCAACAACATCTGCCTGTCCCCGATCATCAGCATGGCTTCCGGAAAATGCGCAGCACAACAACAGCCCTGATGGACATCCACCAGTTCATCACTGACGGCCTGAATCGTCGAAAGCCTGTTGAACGAACTGTTGCAGTCGCTCTAGACTTGTCTAAAGCGTTCGACACCGTCGACTCGCGCCAACTGATGACCGACATCGCGACAACGGATCTTCCGCCGCTCGTCAAACTATGGACTGTGAACTACCTCCATGGACGACAGGCCAGGGTCGAGTTCCGAGGTGCCACCTCCAAGGCCCGTGTCATCAGACAAGGCGCTCCTCAAGGTTCGGTCATCAGTCCAGCCTTGGGCTCTTATGCAGTTTACCCCCCACAAGTTCAAAGTTCTTTAAAAGTGTCATAAAATTTTTTCAAAATTAATGTACAATTTGTCAATAATCAAAAATATATTACAAATTACATAGATTTCTTATCTATTTCCGGATTTTAATTCAGAGTTATTCGGGGCGTTTTGTTACCATTGAACTTGTGGGGGGTAAACTGCATAAGAGCCCAGCCTTGTTCAACTTCTACACGGCCTCTCGGGAATACTTCAGTTTGTACCCCCTATTTTTTGGGAAAAAATCGGTGTCTTCTATAACGCCTCAAAATCACACCCTAGGGTCAGTTTTTGACGCCGAACCCGATTCTGACGTCTATTTTGACCTATTGCGTCATCTGACGTCACTTTTTGACACTGACGTCAAAAATAATTTTTTGTAAAATCATCTAAAAATGACTTCCCAGGGGTAATTTTCGACGCTGAATCCGATTCTGAAATCTATTTTGACCTAACGCGTCAACTGACGTCAATATCATAGGCTATCTATATTTTTCGTGTGGGGCTTAGGCAAAAGCACGGTTCAATAGGTGCGGGCTAAGAGAATATTAAATTCACATTGAATTTCTTATTATTGGTCTCGCCTAAGCTAAAATAGATTTCAGAATCGGATTCAGCGTCGAAAATTACCCCTGGGAAGTCATATTTAGATGATTTTACAAAAAATTATTTTTGACGTCAGCGTCAAAAAGTGACGTAAGATGACGCAATAGGTCAAAATAGACGTCAGAATCGGGTTCAGCGTCAAAAACCGACCCTAGGGTGTGGTTTTGAGGCGTTTTAGAAGACATCGATTTTTTCCCAAAAATTAGGGGGTACAAACTGAAGTATTACCCGGCCTCTCTTCCGGACCCCCTGCAGGCATCCACATAACAACTTACGCCGACGACATCACAGTCATGGCCAGGTCTGAAAACTAAGAAGCCGCGGGCACTGCCATCAGCGACTACCTAAACAACAGCGTTGTGCTCTGGTTGGAGGCCCGACGACTCCGTCTATCGGCCCCAAAAACAACGACCACAGTCTTCACGACCGCCACCAATGAACACCGCGCTGATCCCAAAGTCACCATTGGCGACAACGCCATCGAAACGACCAAGCATCCGAAGATTCTCGGTGTCGTCTGGGATCCATCTGTGACGTTCAAGGAGCATGCAGCCTCCATCCAGCAGAAATACGCAAAAGGAACAACGTTCTTAAGGTGCTCGCAGGTTCATCGTGGGGCAAGGAGAAGGAAATCCTTTTGACTACGTACAAGGCCATCGGCAGAAGTGTCATCA
This sequence comes from Rotylenchulus reniformis, assembly GCA_001026735.1. NCBI lineage: Eukaryota > Metazoa > Nematoda > Chromadorea > Rhabditida > Hoplolaimidae > Rotylenchulus > Rotylenchulus reniformis. Next base: position 5,407 of record LDKF01000550.1, read on the forward strand.
ACTATGCGGCCCCGGTCTGGTCCCCCCAACTGACTGATACGCATTGGACCAATCTGCAGCGCTGTCAGAACACCGCCATCAGATCGGCAACGGGTTGCACGCTGATGTCGCCTATCGACCACCTCCACAACGAAAGCCTGATGCTTCCTGTCAAGGACCACAACTACATGCTCTGCAAGCAGTTTCTTGTCAAGTGCCGGAAACCGTCTCATCCTAACTACCTCGCCTCAAACAACGTTCCAGCCAGGCTGATGAAGCAGACGCTGTCGTCCAAATTTTGGAAGGACGTCAATCAGGCTCTGCAAGCCTCGGACAACGACTACGGCAAGTGCAGCACCGCCATTCACACAGCCGCAGTTCAATCGGCCAAACAACGGCAACGGAGCACTGTACTGGGCCGGCCGCCTCCGCCCATCAGTCCCAGCGAGAGGGAGCTGTCCAGGGCCGCTCGCACCAAGCTGGCGCAACTCCGATCAGGCTACTCACCGCTGCTCAGCAGCTACATGAAACGACTTGACAAATCAGTCCGTGATGCTTGCCCACTCTGCAACCGATCCCCTCACAACGTTGACCATCTCTTCAACTGCCGAGCCAATCCAACGACTTTGAGAACAACAGATCTATGGACGACTCCCAAAGAAGTGGCGAAATTCCTCAAGCTGGAGCCCGACCCCGACCAGACATGAAGGATATGGCTACAACAACAACAACATCATTCCCCCCCCCCNCCCCCCCCCGCGTCGTTTCCGAGAGTTATGGCCACACCTTGGCCAAAATCGCGGTTTTATGGCTTAATCTGGCCATAACACATAACTATTTTCCCACTTGGCCATTTCGGATGGTCTTTTTTGGGTTTTTATAGTAGACATCCATCTATATCATTTGATGCCAAGATCTAATCTCTAAGTTGCTTCTGAGCTGAGTTATGGGTAAAACAAAGTCGTTGGGATCTTTTGTCCGGGGATCTTCTGTACCAACGCTTTCATTGTTCATAAAAAAATTTGGTACTTCTCTAGTTTACCCCCCCTGAAAAAAATAAAATGATTTTTTCTCGCCAGTTTTATCAACTTTAAAAACGATCCGGGGGTTTTCACACATGTTGAGTTCAAATCTGATTTCAGTTTTATCATAAGATTTCATAAAATCTATGATTTTTAACATTTTTAAAATTTATTTGAGTTTGGTATAGGAACAAAATATGATCTTATATAAAAAATTAAAAATTTTAAAAATCATAGATTTGACGAAATCTTATGACAATCAAACATCATTTTTAAACTCAGTATGTGTGAAAATCCCCGGATCATTTTTAAAATTGATAAAATTGGCGAGAAAAATTCGTTTTATTTTTTCCAGGGGGAGGGTAAACTAGAGAAGTACCAAAAATTTTAAATTTCGAAAAACTTTTGAAAATTTTTCGAAAAACTTTTGAAAATTAAAAATTTTTTTTTGAGTTTTTTCGAACAATTTAAATCTTTTTGTAAAGTTTTTGTAAATAAAAATTTTGGAATTTTTTTAAAATTTTCCAAAATAAAATTCAAAAAAATTAAATTTCAAAAAAAGTTGAAAAATTTCAACTTTTAAAAAATGAATTCTCCAACCCCAACCCCACTCAACCCCCCAAATTTCAAAAACTCATGCTTCTGAACATCGAGATGGTTAATGATTAATTTTGTTTATTGTAATTTTTTTTTTTGATTGAAATTGACTATGCTTCGATGTCATCGTTCATTATTTAGTATCAGCAGGAGTATTAAACACGTATCGCGGTACAGGTGAATTTCAAAAATGTTCAATATCAATTTAATAACTCCAATTTAGGAATAAAATTCCTTCCCTGCCGGTCAGCAATCGCCATCTTTGCCTTTGTCCCCATCGGCAGACTTACAGTGCCTTTCTCTTCCGCCATTATTCCACTCAACCAGCATTGACCGAGAGCGATCAAAAGGATGAGGAAGCCAGACAAAAAGCGGATGAGATCCGAAGCTTTAGGGCGGCAATCAAAATGCTCAGAAAAGATTTGGAGAGGCAATTGGACTTGGAGAAGAAAGAGCACGAGCTGAATGAACAACTCCAACTTGTTGGTCATCGAATAGATAACAATTCATACGGGTTTTGAAAGAATTGGTTTTAAGGAAGCAAAGGACAAGCCATCTTTGCCACAACGGGTTTGGAACAAGGTGCGCAACCCAATGGAACTGGGAAGGACTGTTTGGCGCGAGCTACTCCATTACTACCACGGGTTCCGTCTCTTTGGCCTGGAAGCTCGCCTGAGCACCAAATATTTGGGGGTAACTTTTTTTGATAATATCTTTTTTAATTCACCAGAGCAATTTCTCATTTCTATTTTTTTCAGAAACTGATACGTGGTCAGACGCTTTTACGTAAGGAGCGACAACAGGTAATTATTAAAAAATGTAGGGGTTTGGGGAAGAAAAGGGAAGGGAAAAAACGAAAAATAACTAATGTTCTTAAGGAAAAGCATAAAATCATAAAATGCATCTTCCCGAAGCCCCTATCAGGATCGCCGGTTCTCCTTAATTTTGCTCATCGGTTACCATTATCACCCTCCACAGGGGCGTAACGAAGGGGGGAGGGGCTAAGGGGGGCTGAAGCCCCCTCCGAAATTCTAAGATCCGAAAAAATGAAAAGAGTCCCCCCTTTAAAAAAATTTTTCTGAAAATTTTTTCAAATTTTTTTCTCACCAAAGGCAAAAAATTAATCAATTTCCCTAAGAAAATTTGTTAAAATAAAAAATCCCCCCCCCCAAATATCGGGAAATAAAGTTGGAAAATAAAAAATTTCGATTTTTAAATGTTAAAAACGCAAAAAGGCGTTTTAAGCCATATTTTTTTTTGAAAATTTTGTACATAGCCCCTCCCGAAATCTTCGGCTCGTTACGCCCCTGACCCTCCATACCAAAATTCTTAAGATGGAATATAAATATATGCTTAAAGGAGAAATTTTTCGTTTTTAGCATTAAATTTACCTCGATCATTTTTTTGGATCATCGGATCAGCAAAAGATCTCTTCTGCAAAAATACAACACATCTTATCTTATCTTTTTTAATCCATTTTCAAAATTCGGCATTAGGCATAGAATCTGAGTAAAAAATTTCAAAGGACATACTCCTCCTACCTATCCTTAATTATGTAGTAATATCGTTCAGATGATTCGAACTTTCCTCGATGTTGCTCGTCTTCTGCCATTTTCTGTATTCGTCATCGTCCCTTTTTTGGAACTTCTGTTCCCTTTCTACATTAAATTATTCCCTCAAATGATGCCTTCCACCTTCCATGACATGTCTAAGGAGGTATTACCGATTGATTATCCACCGATAATCGACTAATGAAGTATTAAAAAATTTAGGAAGAAAAGTATAGGAAGCAACTCAAAGCCAAAATTGAGACGGCCAAATTCTTACAAGACACTTTGGAAGAGATTGCCTTGTCCAGGAAAGAGCAGGGCCAGGGAAAGCAGGCTTATGAGTTTTCCCAATTCCTTAAAAAGGTTTATTAGAAATATTTTTTGCTGATCCCTTTGGACTTTTAGATTCGAACTGGCGAAGGTGGCTATGTCAACAATGAAGAGTTGTTCAAGTTCATCAAGTTGTTCGAAGACGAATTGACGCTGGACAATCTGAGCATGGTCCAGCTGCGGGGTCTCTGCCGACTGTTGGGTATCGCCAAATTGGGCACTCCTGAAATTCTGCGTTTCCGACTCCATATGAAGCTGAGGGAGCTGAAGGCCGATGACAAAGTTCGATTTGCAAATCCATTTTTGTTGTATTTTGTGCAACTTTTGACTTTTTGTCTTCATATTAATTTTCAGAATATAATTAATAATGCAATCACTTTAGTTGATCGATCGGGAGGGCGGTGTGGATGTACTTTCTGCACAGGAATTGCAAGCCGCATGTCGTGCACGGGGAATGAGAGCAATCGGTCTCAGCGAGGAAAGGCTACGCCAACAGGTGTTTAAACAATTTTCGAAAAATCATTATATTATTTGATCTAATCGAAAATTAGGAAAAAAACAAAAAATCCACCCCTGAAACGTTGTCGACTTTTTTTATAAGCATCATGGACAGATCAGGTCTAATAGGGTCATGACAGCTCAAACAATGACAATTCTTACATTTTCATCTCGAGCATTTTATGTTGATTTTTACATAATTTAGTTTTGTATTAATTCGTTATCTCTTCAAAAATGACCCAATGAAGCAATTTAAATTAATGTTCGAGATAAATTTACTTTAAAAAAAATTAAATCATAGAGAAATGTTCAAGAGAATTTAAAAAAAGTGGAAGGAGTGAGACATCCCTTCATGAAATCCTCACTAGTTTATTCTATTCGAGGGAGAAGACTGAATACTAAAAAGTTTTCTAAAAAATGCTTAATATTTCACATTTAGCTTAAACAGTGGGTTGAACTTTCGCTGGATGACCAAGTGCCGCCGTCGCTCTTACTGCTCTCTCGTGCCATGTACTTCCCCGAGGAATTGGACTTTACGGCACGAATTCGTTCCATCGTGGCCACATTACCCAAAGAGATTGGCGACCAAAAAGCTATCACTTTAAAAGAATTGGAAGGCAAATCGGATCCACGGGCCAAAATTGAACTACTAAAGAGCATCGAATCGGCCTTGAAAGCTGAGAGAAAGTTATAGAATTATATATTTTTTGACTTTTGTATTTTTGTTAAATAAATATTAGACAAATAAAACGAATCATCACTTTTCATCGCCCATCTAACGATTCTTGTTTCGTCGACTGGCTTGTTGTGCCCACAGTCTTTTGCTGCTTCGCCGATTGGTTCGCTTTTCTGGCTGGCCTTCTCCATTTGTTCGTTTTCCCGTCTCCGCCATCATTTTTCATTGACATGGGCCTTAGCATTTGCCGATCACGATTTTCTGTTGCAGTTGTTGATGACTTGGCGAGGAAGGACGGAAACAAGTCATCCTTGGATTGCTGACTGAATTAAGATATATGTAGGAGATGGATTTCCAAAATCTTGGACACAAAAATGGCATTTTTTGGTTTAAGAGCCATTTTTTGGAAGAATTGATTCAGAAGAGGGGTATTTGAAACTGTTTATCGCTATACAATTCGGAACTGGCATTCAACCCCCCTTTTATCCTTGCTATGCCGTTACTCTATAAATCTCCAAAATAATGTGGCTGACTGATTTTTAGAGTTCTTTAATTCTTCAATTTTTTGTGTCATTTACAATGTTTTAATTTTTTGATTTTTAAATTGGATTCCCCTCAGCCGTTACCTCAATGACTGGAATTCCTCCGGAAATGGATCGCGAGAGACGAGGATGAATACCACCGGCAGAGTCTTCTCGACCCTTAACCTGTCCAGCCTCTCCTCCTGGACTGGCCCCCACGTGTCCACTGACTTCACACTCCTCAGCACATTCCATTGGAATAATTGGCCGTCGTGCCTTTTCTTCAGGACTTCCACACAGGAAATGCATCGCTCACAGCCTTCACCGACCCCCTTGAAGACCAGGCTCCTAACTTCGGGTTTCTAAAAACGGAAACATACAATTTCTAGAAAAAAATTAAAACCTGAAATTCCTTTTCTACTCTCTGTACGATCCGGGCTATTTTTGTGTACTTTTTGAGCTCAAACAAGGCATCAGTTTCAAATTTTTCGGGAAACGGAAATTGACAACCAAATTCGATGTCCTCCATAATCACATAATGGTCCATAGAACTAAACTAATTTAATCCTCGAGAATAGGCCACAAATGATAGAAGTATTTAATTGCATAATAAGTAAAAACCACTGGATTTTTATGCTACTGAAAAAAATAATTAATGAATTTACCAACAAAGGGACAGATAGAGAATAACAACAACATTGATAATTTAGAAAAATGAAAGCGGTAAATTCGGCTAATCACGAAAATGGGTCAACTTGAATGGTCCGTGGATTCTTGGATGCTCCTCATTCGTAGATCCATGCATTTTGGGCACTCTGCCAGTCGACGACCTCCTCCGGCTTAAACCAATGAGCAATCTCGCGTTCAGCGGAAGGAACCTTCAAAAAATTAATTTGATAATAATAAGATTAAAAAAGATAAACAACGAATTACAGAATCGGATCCGTGGCAAATGTTTCGTCCGGTCTCAATGCAGAAATTGCCGCGAATGGTGCCAGGCGCACTGGCCAATGGGTTTGTTGCACCCAACATCGCGCGGCCCTGCTTCACCACGTCCAATCCTAAATTTCTTTGATGTATTTCAAGCATATGCCCAAGCATTCATTACCTTCCCAAACCATTGCGACAACAGGTCCAGAGGCCATGTACTTTACAAGTCCCGCGAAGAATGGTTTGTCCTTAAGGTCTTGGTAATGCACCTGAAAAATGGAATTTGAGTTAAGAAAAAATCAAAAAATTTATGTGTACACCTCCAGGTGCGGCACGCTTGCTTTGACCATCTTGATTGCGACCAATTTGTACCCGCGTTGTTCAAATTGCTTGATGATCTTGGAAACAAGCCCACGCTGCACTCCATCAGGCTTAATGGCGATGAAAGTGCGTTCCTTGTTCTTGTCAGAGGACATTTTGGTCGTAGCAAATTGGTTGCGATAAATGATTGATCTAAAAGCCATAAAATAATCAATTCATCGTTTTACAAAAGGACAACAATGGATCTCCTTCTGTTTCTGGTTATACTTCTGTTAAGAAAAGCAAGCAAATACATACATACTAAAATAAAAAACACACAAATCGAAAAATCTTAATCTGTGAAAATTTCGTAAAATTCTAAGTTTTAATTTAATTTGAATTCTAAATTATAAGTGTCAACCATCAACGTCATAATCTTAATCCCACGATCCCACCCCACAGCCATAACACATCACCAGGCCGGCTACAACTCCATAGAACCCAGCAGCTCACTAGAACCCAGAAACTTCTCTTCATTCAAAAACTTTTTTATATTTGGTAGGTCCCACCAGGGCCGGCGCCAGGGGGGCAGGGGGGGCTGAAGCCCCCCCCCCCCCGTCAGCCCCTGGAAAAATTAAAAATTGATCAATTTATTTTCAAAATTTTCTCCGGCGGCCCCTATCGGGACCGCCGGCACCCCTAAATTCAGTGAAATTTCTTCAAAAAAATTTGCCATAGGCAAAAAATGGTCAAATTTGTTAAGGAAAAGGACCCAAAATTGAAAATTTTCTCCGGTGGCTCCTATCGGGACCACCGGCACTTCCTTAATAACTTTATAAGGCGCAAAAAGTGACCAATTTTCTTAAGATAATGGTCTAAAAACGCGAAATTTTCTTCGGCGAACTTCGTTTTTTTTGGTCATCGTCGACCCCAAAAGTTCAGCCCCCCGTCAGAAAATCCTGGCGCCGGCCCTGGGTCCCACAATGTGCAAAAAGATGTAGAATTTTAAGGCCCCACTTTTGACCGTTTTGGTTTTTCGAATTTCCCTGGAAATTTTCAAAAAATTTCGATTTTTTGCATTTTTTTCGAAAATTTCAAAATTTTCAGGGAAATTCCAAAAACCGAAAAGGCCAAAGGTGGGGTCCTAAAATTCTACACTTTTTTGCTTTTTACAGTTTTGGCCTAGCAATGTCTAAAAAAAGTTTTTGAATGAAGGGAAGTTTCTGGGTTCTAGTGAGCTTGGGTTCTATGGAGCCGACCCCCACCAGGCCACCAGCCACAGCTCATCCTCATCGGCTCACTGCCCTCGCCAGTAAAAATCGTAAAAATAAAATTATATAAGAACGAAACGCCAAATACTATTTTTAATATTCTCACAAACGAACTTGTATATGCCAAATGGGGGCTACACCTCAATAGAACCCAGTTTATTAGAATTAGAACTCAAAGCTAAAATAAAAATGTTCATTAGAACCCAAAGCCAAATATGTTAATTAGAACCCAGTTCAAAAGAACCCAGTTCATTGGAACCCAAAGCCGAAAATGTTCATTAGAACCCAAAATTTTTTTATAGACATCACTTCTCATATTTCTCGGAACTTCAAAAAAACATGTGAAAAATACTGTACGTGAGTTTACATAGAGAAAAAACACGTTAAAAACATCAACTTCACGTACTTCATAAAATTCGTGTACGTACTACACTGAAAATACGTACAAGTGTTACGTACCGTACTCGAGTATTACACGCATAACGTAGGCACATACTAAAAGCACGTGAAAAAACTGGTACGTGAATTAGCACATGTAAAAAACCAGTAGAACGCATCACGTACTTGCCGTTATACAGCCCAAGGTTTTTCAATCGGTGTCCATAAGTCCAAAGAAAAACAATATAAAGCGAATGATTTTCTCTTCTATCTTATATTGTCTTTTCGCGGCGAGGAGAAAAAGAAAAAGTGAGAGATAACATTAACAGACACTGTAAATTCGGTCAGAGAAGGGTCCTATGGACACCGAAAAAATTTCCTCGATCTGTACTTATCGTCGCATCACGTACTTGTCATTGTCCATTGTTTTTTTGGAAAATCCGAGGCCTTGAAAATTTTTGGAAAATCCGAGGCCTTGAAAATTTTTGGAAAATCCGAGGCTTTGAAAACTTTTGGAAAATCCGAGGCCTTGAAAATTTTTGGAAAATCCGAGGCCTTGAAAATTTTTGGAAAATCCGAGGCCTTGAAAACTTTTGGAAAATCCGCGGCCTTGAAAACTTTTGGAAAATCCGCGGCCTTGAAAATTTTTGGAAAATCCGAGGCCTTGAAAATTTTTGGAAAATCCGAGGCCTGTGAAAAAATTACGGATTTTGAAAATTTGGGTTCTAATGAACATATTTGACTTTGGGTTCTAATGAACATTTTCGGCTTTGGGTTCTAATGAACTGGGTTCTAGTGAACTGGGTTCTAGTGAGCGTGGGTTCTATTGACCTGACCCCCAAATGGGGAATGCCGCCGCCTATCCAGCTGGGCCAGAATCCAGCTTCCAAGTTGAAAAACTTGGCATTTAAATCAAAACAAATAAACAAAATCTTGCCATCTGCTTTGGTAGTGAAGGAGGAAAGGGAGAAATTGGCAAAAATCCCGATCTTCTGGGATCTTCCGAGTTTTTTCTATATGGTAGGTTCCGAATCATAGCCACAGAGAGCATTTGACATTAGTATACCAAAGTGTAAAATGGAGTTAATCGAATGCATCAAACCTAGAAAAATTGCCTTTACTGGAATTTTAGCGGAAGAATATTTATTATTCCAGATTCTGTTGCCCCGGAGAATTAGCTCATATAAAGGGGCTAGCCATGGAGGAGAGCAAAAATCAGAAATTTTATTTTTTTGGCTAAATGAAGGTCTCCAAACTGTGAGTTATTGGGGGAGTGTACCGCAGCATCCAATTCCTTTCTACCACCCTCGTCCGTTTTTTAATTAAAATGTCCTAGAAAAGAGTTTTTGGGCCGATGTGGTGGGATGGATGAGTTTTGGAGTCATCTTCCCCTCCGCACTTTTGGCCATTGTCCGCTCATCGGATGAATGGGCAAAAAGATGAATAGGCAAAGGACTTCATTCTCCTGTTATTCAAGGGGACCCTTTGTCGGGAATTATCTGAGTCAATTGGCCGGAATAAATAGGGACCATTGTCTTGGCCCCTTTTTGCGTGAGAACGATTCCGGAGTTCTGGGCCCCATTCGCTTCTTGGCCACAAAGACTCTTGGTTTTCCAGCAGATGAACTTTCCGGGCCCTTGGTCCTTCCGCTGCCTTCTTGGCTCTTACCTGATTACTTGGACTTTTCCAGCAAAACATGGACAATTTTGAGACTTCGGTATATCTTTGCAGTCCATTCATTCCCTTTCAACCAATCATTTCCCATTTTTCTTTCAGATGCGCACTGTGACGATCGGCGGCATCGTTGCCATCGGGGCCTTGTTGTGCTGCTTGGTGGCCTGTCTGTTGGCCATGGTCGCCTCGTTGACATTCAATTGTTGGTGGACCCTTGGTAAGTATTGGAGATTTTGGGTCCAGTAAGCGACCAACCAAACTCCTCGTAACGACAAACTTTTGCATCCCATTGGCCTTTACCAAGAATTTCCTCCCATGGAGAAGCATCAAATCCATAAGGGACACTTTCGCTTATTAAAAAGATCAAAATCTGATTCCTTACCAGGGATTGTTTTTTTTCGAAAAATTCGAAACGTCGAGAAAAACGAAGTCGAGTTCGGACTTCGACGGATGCTCTTTTCTGTCGATCGAGTGCCTAACAACCTTTACCTCTGAAACCCGAAGGTGCCCTGTTCAAAGTGAATGCCCCGGCGGGCCAATTTCTGCTCAAACTCCCCACCACCTCCACCATCAACAACTCCCCCACTCCGCCGTGCTGTGCCCGTCGCCCCGATTCCGTCCCACTGCTTTTGTTGCAAAAGGCACGGGAAAATGGAAGGCCAAAGACGCAACGGATCAGACTGGGGCAGCAGCTGGAAGCTGTCACGGCAATGGTCTGATCAGCTGCTGATCGTGATCGGTGATCGTTCCAAGCCCTTTTAATAAAGAGGAGATTACTGGGATTAGTTGGAAATTTTCAGTCCTTCTCCCGGATTCCAACCTCAGAAAATTGGCTCTGGGTTCCTGTTTATGGAATTTACGCCTCCAGAGGTTCCGGAGTTCCCGAGTCTAAGCTGGCTCGGAACCGGGGATATTGAACCATAGTCACTTTTTTGGATCAACAAGTGCAAATCCGGAGCCTTACCTAAAAGTTGTCCAAATTCTTGGCTCCACCTTTTAGAGGATCGTTTCCGATTCCCGGCCTTTGGTTTCAAGTAAAGCTAAAGCAGCTAACCTATTTATTGTATAAAAAGTGTTTTTTCCTGTTGGTCCTGGACCAGTTTCTCTCTCTTCCCCTCCTCTACCACCTTTCCCACCCCATTCATCGACCCAAATTTGCGTTCCGCGGACAAAATATTTGTAACATATGATGAGCATCCAGCAGGGAGAGACCGATTATACCCATTAGGATGAGTATGGGGAACAATCACTGTGCAGCAGCAGAGCCAACTCGTTTTGGACAAAAACTGATCACTCTTCTGCTGATGAATGATCGGTCGAGAAACATCAGCCACAGAACACCGCGCAGGTGGCGGAGAACAAGGTAAGGGGGGGGGGGAGGATGAGTGCGGCGAGGCATGTCTGTCGCCAATTGGCCATGGATCCATTGTTCCCTCTCCCCCTCCCCTGCCGTTCGCAACCACGACCACCACCATCTTCAGTGGGTATTATGTTATGAATGTTGCTTTATGAGTTGTGACACATTTTCCCCATTGTTCCCCATTGTTTCCACTTCTTTGTTGTTGCCATTTTTCACTATTTCCTTATGACCCTTTAATCTGATCCCCTGAGTCAGTACCTAGTCAGACCATGTGGGGAAAAGGTGTACCATTTAAAATTCTGGCTCCTAGCCCATCAGCAGCAGTTCTTGGACATTGAAATTGAGGTCACATCACCCTCTCTATCATTACCCACACTATTTTCGGACCCTTTCACTCTTTGCCCACTTCTTCACTCTTATTTATCCCTCACCAATTGTCATCATTTGGCCCCCGATCACCTACATATATAATGTCACCCATTGTACCCAACAATCAATGTTCTTCCCCCACTCAGTCCCTTTGTCCCCCAATCACCGCCCGGATAAAGCATCATTTATCCATTCTTGATGGACATTCGGGATCGGGGACGGAGAACCGGAATTTCCCCCACAAGGGTTCGGGGGATCGGAAGCGACTCGCGGGTCGGCCACATCTCAAAATTTTAGTGCCGGGGTTTAGACGATGCTTTTTCTTCGTCGTCTGATTTTTATGACTTTTAAAATGTACCATTTTTGCTAAGATAAAGCAGTGTTTTTGTGCTTTGTGTGAACCAATCTTGATTTCCTGCTGACAGAGTTTGACCTTGCTCTGATCATGATCACTGATCAGTGACAATGCTTTGGCGACTAATTTCCTTTTCCATTCACCAAAAATCGATCTTTCCCTCTCGTCCATCACCCAGCACCAACCCAATTTTCAATTTCAAAAATTCCAGGACCATTTTCATCAAATTTGAGCAAAAGATCAATCAATGTCCGACATCATCATTCCTCATAAAGTTTCCGTTGAAAAGGGCGGCGACGAGAACAGCAACTCAAGTGCAAGGACTTGGGGCCAATTTTGGCGCAAATACTTTCTCCAGGGTAAGTTTGGCTATATCCAAAGAAGAAAGAGGAGATCGGGGACCGAGGAAAGGTCTTGAACCGATCCCTAACTTGATAATGAGCCGATCATTTCCCTCCCCCTGATTAGGCCAACAACTCGCTGATCACTCCTCCTCTGCTGTTCATCCCACCCCTCCACCCAATGATCATCATCCTCACCAATTGCCCTCTTCCCCTTCCTCCCCCTTGTCCTTCGCCGATCGCTACCGCAAATACATCGGCTTCGCTGCTCCCTTCGTGTTCATGCACTTGGTGTGGTGGTCCTTGGCCATCCGGCACAATTTGTTCCGCCTCTACCCAACCCGATACCCGTTGGCCATCACAATGCTTGTCGGGGCCACCGTTGGAGGTGTGTGAATTAGCACAGAGATGGTAACTGTAAGTTAGCCATGGACCATATAAACCTGCTGGGCCCTTGCCAGATATCGTAGAATT
>LDKF01000550.1:19545-49567 GCA_001026735.1 Rotylenchulus reniformis
TAAGCTCCATCCGTCGTCCGACCGTGAAGCTAAGAAGTCATCAACCATTCTTTCAACGCCCATTCAACCATCATTTTCACAGATTAATAATCACATGAAAAGCCTCTTCCTTTCACCTTTCTTCTTCTCCGATTTTTCCTCCTCTCTTCTGTATTCTTCTTCTCCTTCCTTCTCCTTTCTCGTCATACTTTACATCTTCCTTTTCTGCTCTACTTCCTCTCCTTTACTCCCTTCTTTACTTCCATCTTCCTCTTATCCCCCATCGTTTCCTCCTCCTCTTCCTTCTCCTCCTCTTCTTTTCACATTCTTTTCGCTCCTCCCTCTTCTCTTCATCCTCTTCCTTTACCTCTTCTTCCTTCTTCTTCGTCATCTTCCTCCATTCACCTTCTTCTTCTCTTCCTTTTTGCCCTTTCTTCCCATCCCCCATGAATTGTTGTTGTTGTTGTTCGGACTTGGCCTCCCAATTGAATTCGTCCTTCCTTCCTCCTCCCCCTCCCTTCCGGGTCCTACCATCCATCCACCCACCTCCTCTTCCTCCTCTTCCCCTTCCTCCTCTTCATCTCATCCCCTTCCTTCCTCTCCTCCCTTCCGCTTCCTTGTCTGTCTCTGTCGGATGTTTTTTCGCCCTTCCAAATTCCAATTTGTACTTTTCCTCCTTCGTCTCCTTCCTCCACCCCAATTTTTCAGCCCCAACCCGTTGAAATGACCACAGAGCTAAGGGTTCATCACCAACAGCACAGCGATGATGCAAAGCAATGCGTGGATCTGAACACCTTCATGAGTACTTTCGGCGATTGGACTCTGCGCACTGAAATACAGGTGAGCAAGTACAAGTACCCACATAGTGCAATTTACTAATTCTACGAATTTTGGCTGATTCGATCCAGTATAAAAGTGATGGTTTTTGCTACAAAGACTCGGTAAGGCATACGGCCATTTTTTCTTTGGGTCTCTCTATCAGTTTTGTAAAGATATTGAACAAGTAATCGTATCAGAGTACTGGTTTTGGTACGGGTACCAACTTCTTGTCATTTTGTTCGCTACCATCATCCCATACTTATCCTTTATACAGATCACCTACTCACTCTTCTACGCTCTGATCTTCGTCGTTGGACTTGTGGGCAATGGTTTGTTCAAACAAAGCTGTGATCAATTTTGATTGGATACCCCTTGATCCAATAGGACTTCTGATCCGCACCATTCGGCGTCGCATGTCCGTGGCCAACGTGTTCCTGATGAACTTGGCCATCTCTGACCTGGTCCTTATCCCCTTTTCCCCCTATCATTTGGCCACTACATTTCCTCTCCAGCTTATCTGCATCACTGCCCTCCCGATTACCCCGGTTCTGGCCTTTGTCAAACGGTGGATCTTCGGTTCCGTGCTCTGCAAGCTGGTCCCTCTGTGCCAGGGCATTTCCGGTAGGACAAGAGAAGGGCCATAGCATTCAATACCAAAGCCAAAGAGGAGGAATTTAAAGTTTTTGGAGGAATTTGTAATCAAATTCTGGATAACCAAGAATGAGCTTGAGTGGGTCCTTAAGACCTTCCCCAAATTTAGGACAAGTTACTTACAGTAATATAGTACTTAACATGGATCAGCCGGTTACCTACTTAGCACCTTCTCTTTGTTCCAGTGCTCATCTCCTCCTATTGTCTGTGTCTGATCGCTGTCGATCGCTACCGGTCTATTGTGACCCCGTTGAAAGTTCCGTGGAGTGTTGCGTATGCCCAGATCCTGATGGTAATATTTTGGGCGGATTTGTTATCCATTCCCCCCCCCCCCACTGATCAGATGTTGTGCTGGGTCTGTTGCATTGCGATCGCCTCCCCGCTGTTCATGGCCCAACGTCTTCAACTCATCGAGTTTGACAACATGACCTTCTGCGGATTGGTCCGTGTTAATCTTTAATACATCCAATCCTTCGAATCACCCCCTTTCGATCACCTTTGTGGCCATTTTCCTCTCTGATCGCCCCATTAAGCATATGATCACTTCATTTGGCCCCTGATCACTCTTCTAGCCATTTGATCACCCTTATAACTACTTGATCACCATTTAACCCTTCCTCCACAGTTCTGCGGCGAGTACAATTGGCCCGAGCCGCATTCACACGAGGAGGGGCACATGAGTCTGAAGCTGTCCTACGGCATCGCTCTGTTCATCATCCAGTTCCTGATCCCCACCGTCATCATGGCCCATTGCTACTGGAAAATCCTCCAAAAAGTGCGCCAGGACTGGCTAGTGCCCGCCAACAGCAGCTCCATGATGACGGTGGAGCAGCAGGCGCAGACAGCGATGCGCAAGCGGAGAGTGATGTGAGTGGGGCGGGATCAGATCATGATCAGGTCGGGTGGTGATCAGCAGGAGATGGATGAGGTTCAGATTTACTCAAAAACTGAAGTATAGCTGAACTTGGAATCTGAATTTTTCTACTTATCTGTACAAACGGCGATTTAACACCAGATCATATACAGTTCGATAATGAAAGTGTAAAGCAGATATGAGCAGATGACCAAGGATGAACGAAACTCACACCGAAAAGACAAAACCCGGAACCAAAAATTTCGACCCTATTCTAAGCTAATCGCGATCCGAATAGCTTTTTTGGTCTATGTAAATCGACCCTCCTCATCAATACGCGTTTGGATATAAGGATAGGTCTTATTAGATAAAGCCTATGTCTTATCTAATAGGATTTGATAAGATTTGGTGATACTTAAGTGCTTATTATGTATTTAGCATGTATTTAGCACTGGATTTAATCCTGATCCGGATTTGATCGGATGATTAGCGATTAAAAAAGAACTGACTTTGATCGGATCATAGGACCAGGCTGATCTTTGATCCCTTCTTTGATCCCTTTCATTTTTCAGGTACGTGCTGATCCTGATGGTAACTTTGCCTTGGCCCAATGCCTTCTTCGACCATTGCACCTTTCTTCCTCCTTCCCACAGGTGCTGATCTTCATGGGCTCCTGGATGCCGTTGACCATTGTGAATCTGTTGCGGGACATGGACTTTCTCCGGGACGCCACCAACATGTACTTCAAACTGTTGAATGTGCACGCGGTGGCCATGACGTCCATTGTGTCCAATCCGTTGCTGTACTTTTGGATGAGCAAAGTATGTGCCGAAACCGACCAAGGAAGGAGTTCGGATCCAACATGGATCAGTCCGTCTATGGAGTGGATCTGTTTCTAATCGAGGCAGATCCTTCCCCCCCTCGAGGCAGAAAAATGGTTCTAACTTTTTCAGGTAAAACCTTAAGAAGTGAGTTTGGTCTAAAAAGATAGCTCTAAAAGTCTGCTATAAACTTGCAAAAAAGATTATCCGATTTGGCCAAGCACAAGTAAAAGTTATGGCCAGATCGGTCGATGGATCAAAATTAAACCAATAAGACCAGGTCAGCGGTTTTGATAAGTTTGATCCACCGATCAATCAGCTACATTAATCACTGATCATTTTCATCAATTTCATCCATTCCAATCAGATTTGGCACTTTTTCCTATTCCCTTCAGCGGCATCGGCGTGCCCTCCGCGACGACATCAACTGGTTCACCCACGCCCGCCGGCAACAGCAACAGCAGGTCGGCGGTTTGTTGGCCAAATTCACGCCCAGCCCCTCCATCGGACTGCTCTACCGGAAGAGTGTGGAGAGGCATTTGCTGCAGAATGCGGCGGCAAAGTACAGTCCGCACAGGTGAGGGGAGGGGGGGGGGAGGCCGGACAGAGGTCCAATAAGTGTATATTTCACACTTTAGTAAATATGTACCGTATTATTAGACATCTACAGCCGAGAAGATGACCGTGGTCGAGTGATGATATGGTCGTGTTGGTCTTCGGTTTTATAATAGTCTTGGCTTTTGATTCGTCTCTGATTGCAATGTCAAATTAACCAAATCTTGGCCCATTTTGCCAAAGTTTTCCAATGTTTTTGTAACCAATATAGTACTACTTTAAGTACAATGTCATCTATAATGCACACCCTATTCCCCTTCATCAGCAGAAGGGGCACCCTTGCCGATCCGACTTGCATATCGCGCGAAAGATCACTGCAGGAGATGCACGCAAACTGGTGAGTAAGGACAATGGGGAGGAGGGGAAAGGAGGGTGTACCAAGTGCCAAGTACCAATGGCCAAAAGGCAAATGAACCAACGGATTTGCTGTGGAGAGAAAGAAGAGAGAGCAAGAATGTTAAGAGAATGAATGCTCTGATGAAGCAAAATAAGAAGCGGCTGGCTATGGTCAAATGGTTTAAGAAACCGTTTTGAATCCCTGCCATGGGCTAAGATCAAACTCCCTCCAGCCAACCCCCTTTTGTGGCCAATCCCTTCGGATATCTCCCGGACCAGTCACGTGCCGCTTCAACCCTCCATCACACAAGTCCCTCCTTACATCGCTTTCAGTTTCCTGCTGGTCCCGTTGATGCCGTTGTGTGTGCCGTCGGCCAACAACAACAATGCGCAACCCCAACGGCAAAGTCGGACCCGGACTTCTTTCCTCATAACCTCCGAAAAATCGGGAAAATCATAGATTTTATGTAATATTAACCTTTGCTGCACTCAAAATTTATTGATATATACCTATCCAAATTACCAAAAAGATAAATAAATGCGTAAAAATGATTTTATAGTTTATTCACAATTGCTTTAAATTGTATTTGCTCAAATACAATTTTTGCCCCTTCCGCCGGAAAAAATTGTACGATTAGATAGATCAATAAATAATGACAAATCAATAATAATCAGAGCTTGGAATTTGGAGACTATCCCGAACTGGATGATGGACTCGGACTTCGGACAATCCGGCTCGGTTCCGAAATTCCTTATAATAAAAAGGACGAACCCGGATCCTATACCCTGAAAAGGCCGGGTCCGATCTCTAATGATAATAATGCATAGATTTATGAAGGTCCATGAAAACAGAAAAGATTCAAAATTTAAAAAATATACAGTGAAAAGTGCCGATTCGATCTTTAATTATGGAAGGTTTCTTCCTGGTTCTGTTCAAATCCGGTGCATCATTTCACCATCATTTTGTGTGCTCGGCGTGCGGCGAAGGGTGTGCTTTGCAGCTGCACCCGACAGCAGATGAACCCGTTGTCCTGGCCCGTGTACAGACAAGCCGAGTTCTCGGGACAAGCCTGACAATACGGGAGAAATTCGACATTGGTCGAAAAAAAACAAACTTGGGGTGTTCCGGGGCGAGCATACGGGTTGCAGGTACGGTAATTGCCGGCCAACTCAACCGGGACAAGGTTGGCCGGTTGCGGGGGACACACATCTGATCGGTCGGGCGAAAATTAGGGTATACAAAGTGATCGGTGGACGGAGATCGGAGAAGTTGACAATCTGATCAGTTGGGCAAATTGGAGGGGGACCGGGTCAAAATTAGCTCCGAGACTGATCACTTAGGAGGAGGTAGAGAACAAAAACTGATCAGTGGTCAATCACTCACTGGGCAGCCGAACATCGCTCTCCAACCCACAGCAAATGTACCGCTCGAGAGTGGTGGAGAACTGGCAGTGGCGGTTGATGCCGCAACCCTGGATGCCGTCGTTGATCGGAGCGGACGGGGAACAGTACCGATACTGGGAGTTGCCTTCGCCCGGCACCGGCACAAGTTGCGGAGGACAAACTGAATTTGATGGTGGGGGAATAGGATGATCAAGAAGGGAAGGACATGGTCCGGGTCAGAAAAATTACAAATTGACACGTGGGATTATCAACTCCCTATTTGTATCAATAATTCCCTAGCCGAGCAAAAACCAACGCCACTCACATCCAGTGTCAATGCTGTCCGGAGAGCGGCAACAGTAGAAGGCATTGACGGAAGCGGTGGTTGTGGAGAACCAGCAGAAGAAGTTGCCGGGACAGGACCCGTCCACATCTGAAGAGAACCAACCAAGTTCAGGGTGAAGAAGAATTTTTGGCAAAAGGTTGAAAATTCAGACTGGGTGTGCACTGCATGGGCTGCAGGGACAGGGCGGAGATGAAGGGCGTAGAGGCGGCCGGGCACAGGGCTGAAACCATTGGTGGATCGGAAAATTACGGGCCAACCTATCAAATGCAAGTCAACTGGTCCAAAATGCGCACTCGTGCTTTTTTAGTTTCTTTTTACCAATTTTATAAATAGTAACGCTGCTGGGCCCTTGCCAAGAGATCGTTCGCTTTGCACTCTAGAGCAGTGTTTGCGTGATCCAACAAATTATGATCTGATCCATGATCTGATCCTGATCTGATCTGATCTGATCCTAGGCTCTGGATCAGATCAGGATCAGATCATTTTTGAAATCCCAGGATCAGATCAGATCACGTCTGGATCACTTTTTTTCACGTGATCCAAAAATGATCCAATTTTTCAAAATTTTCGTCAAAAATAGGAATTTTTCCCAAAATTTTCATCAAAAAATGGAATTTTTTCCAAAATTTTCGTCAAAAAATAGGAATTTTTCCCAAAATTTTCGTCAAAAATCGAATTTTTTCTAATTTAAAAAAATTTTCACAAAAATATGTGATGGGGCATAACCCCATCACCCCCGCCGGACACCGACAACTCGATGTGTCGGTTGATCATTAATCCCTTCCTTTGCACATTTGCGTGGAAGAGCAAACAAACACTTCACGCGTGCGACGGAAGAGGAAAAGGACCCCGCGATGGCGGGAGAAGGGAAGCAGAGAAATAGTGCATCTGTCTGACCTAACAGTCAGACAGAGACACGCACGCGACCACCGGCTGGAGGATGGCATGGAAAAGAGGACCCCGCCGTTTTGGCGGGAAGAGAAAGAGAAAACAGACGTGAATGCGACCATCTCGCACATTCACAGTTCAAAGGAACGGATTAGCGCCGTTTCCTGCACTTTCGTGCGGGAACCGAGCACTTTTCGCGTTGAAACTCGTCGGAACCCCGCCCACCCCAATGGGAGGGAACGGGAGGAGTTAAAAGGCGGGACAAAGGAAAGGAAATCATCCTTTTCAGGAGTCATTCTTAGTTTTAGTTCTGCAACGCGACAACAAAGCTCTTCTAATATTTCGTCACAATGTTCGCCGCATACATCCGCCGTCACCCGGAGTTGTTCAAGCTTGTGAAAGCGAAGAACTGCAAGGACTTTGGCGAACTGCTGGAGACAGCTCTTCACCATGAAACGGTGCTCAAAATGAGCGAGGCCATGCTCACTTCGAAGGCGAAGGAGCGGAAACTGGCATTTGCCACGATGGAGGAGAGGAAAGAGGAACCGGCCAAGGAACACTTGGTGTACCAGTCACCGCAGCCACNCGGACATTTCGCCAGAGAATGTCGGTCGGAACCCAAGAACAATGGACGGAACCGACAGCAGTCGGGAGGATTTTGCACAAAGTGCAAGAATCCAGGACATCGAGCTGATCAGTGCAAAACACCGACGTGTTATGCATGCCAGCAGTTGGGCCATTATGCAAACAACTGCCCGAATAAAGAAGGACCATCGCGTGGACAATCACGTGGTGAGAACAGAAGGGATACGGTGCAACTTTCAGTTAGCCCGGGACCCTCCCAACAGGACCCACAGGTCAATGAAGAAATGGTCAGGGCAAATGCCTACAGGGATTTGGCCCTTGATTTTGCAGGGAAAATGCTCCTGGGACAATTCCAGCAGCAAGGCTCATATCAACCCAGATACCAACAGAACACAGGACCGGTGATCACCTCACCTGAGAGTGTCAAGGCGCTGCCTTCGACATCCAGTGATCACGTCAATGCACTTGACGATCGATCGCTGAGGAAGAAGATCGTGCCAGAAGGGGCTCAGCCCATGGACGGACTCCTCCTAGTGGAGGCGAAAATAAATAATACGGACTTAGATGTCCTACTGGACACGGGAGCGAATCGGGCGGTGATCTCAGATGCACTTTGCCGCGAACTCGGACTCGAGGTGACTCCAGTCCCGACGTCCAGCGGCGCCAAAGGCATCGGAGGGAGCGTTCGGTTTGTCGGGAAAACGCGGGTGTACTTCACCCTTTGCGGTGTGTCGAATCCGGTGGACTTTGCCGTGGCACGGCATGAGGAGGTCTTTGACAAGACCATGTTCATGGTCTTGATCGGATTCAGGGACTTGGTCGAGTTTCCAACTTGGACCATTGACACGGCGCAAAGACGGTTTGTCATGAACGGCCGGTATGCCAGGATACACTGCTGCAATTCCGTGAACTTCAACACGGTCGCAGTCAAAGTGGACGAAAATCGGACTATCAAAGCTGGCCATCAGATGATGGTACCGGTGGCGATTGAAAGGCCAAATGGACTTCATGGTCACTCTGCGCTTCACATAGAAGGCAGAAAATCATGGGAAGAAAGCAATGGAACAGAAGTGGTGCCCATGGTGGTCAGGGCGGACGACAAGACGCACTTGTACGTCCAGAACCCTACGCAGGTGGACATCAGACTGTACCCAGGTACAAAAGTGGCCCAGGCAAGGCCTGTGAGAGAAGAAGGAGGCGTCCTGAAAGAAATATACATCCAGGATGATGAGGAACCATCAAGTATGGGATTTTTACAGGATTTTCGGACACTCGGGTAGATGGCCCCGAGAACTTAATCCAGAAATCTGAGGAGGTGTCTCGAGAGTGCCACTCTCGAGTCAAACTTTTCCACGTGTATTCACTCGCGGAAGAGGAGGACCCCACCTACAAGGTGGATGTGACCAAGGCAGAAATTGGCCCAAAAGAGCGTCAGAAACTGACACAGCTCATTGATGAATACAAAGACGTGTTCAGTCGGTCCAAGTACGACTTGGGAGATGCCAAGGTGGCACCAATGTCTATAAAGACAACCACGGAGGTCCCTGTAGCATCAAGGTATCTGAGGATACCCTACGGGCTGAAGGACGATCTGCGCAAGCAGAATGAGGAGATGGTCAAGAGGGGAATCATGGAACCCTCTGACACTCCATGGGTGTCATGCTGGGTCATGGTCCGCAAGAAAGACGGAACCCAACGACCATGCATTGACTTTCGGGCTCTGAACTCAGTGACAATCCCTGATCATTACCCGCTTCCGACAATTGACTCGGTCTTGGAAAAGATCGCAAACCGATCTTGGTACACATCCTTGGACATGAGTTCTGGCTATCTCCAGTTCCCATTGGACGAGGATGCGAGTAGGAAATGCGGTGTGATCACCGAAGATGGCGTTTTTCAAATGAAGAAAATGCCATTCGGGCTCAAGAATGCCACGAGCATGTTTGCACGGGCAATGGCCCAAGTGCTGACCGGTCTCGACGAAAATGCAATCGCATACGTCGATGATATCCTGATCTCGACAAAGTCCCCAAGGTTCGAAGACCATCTGGAGGACATCAGGAAGGTCTTGGAAAGGTTCAGGATGTTTGACCTGAAACTTTCTCCAAAGAAATGTGAATTTTTTCGGAAATCAATCAAATTTCTGGGACATGAGGTCTCGCAGAAAGGCTATTCGCCCTCTGCGGAGAATGTGNAGGAAGTACATAAGGGGCTTTACCAAGTTGGTAAATCCACTGCAGGTACTCACTCACAAGGAAAACAAATTTTCTTGGAGTGTGGATCAACAACGGGCATTTGAGGAGGTCAAGAGAAGGCTGACAGAGCCACCGATCTTGACCTTTCCGGACTATTCGAGACCATTTCACATCTTTGTGGATGCGTCAACGGTCGGGATGGGCTCATCCCTGATGCAATGGGACGACCAGGTTCGGGACTACAGGGCTATCTCATTTGCCAGCCGAACCTTGTCAGAAAATGAGCGAAGCTGGGCGCCAGTAAAACTGGAACTTGGTGCGATCATATGGGCGTTGCGCCAGTACATCATGTACATTTATGGCCAACAGACAATCGTCCATACTGATCACAAACCATTGACTTTCTTGGCCAGAAGCCGAGAGGTGGCGCCAATACTCACAAGATGGTTCATGGAACTCATGAGCTACGACAATGTGAGTATTGAGCACATTGACGGGAAACGCAACACGGTTGCGGATGCCCTGTCACGAATCGAACCCGGAGAGCCATCCCCGGATGAGCTTCAGGACATTATGGAATTCCCGAGGTGTTTTCCCGTCCTTGGGACCAGGACCGTCTCCGGCTCCAGTTCGGAGCCCCTGGAGGACGAGGAGGACCGTGTGTTCATGACAATGGCCAGAGAAACCTTTAACAGGTTCGACATTGTCCAGGAACAGCGGGAGGACCCAGCACTCAGGCTATTTGCCACCTGTTTTACAGGAGAAGGCACGTTGCCAGAAAATGAGGCGGACATCCCGAAGGAGGTATTCTGGTTGATGAACCAGGACACCAGGATCATGGATGACGGGATTATCACCGTCCATATTCATGCAAAAGATGGGAAAGAGCACTCCCAGGTCGTTGTACCACGACACCTACAAAAATGGGTGTTTGACTTGGTACACGGATCAGAAATGGGAGGTGGACACTTTTGGCTTGCCAAAAGCTTGAGAAAATCGCGGCCATTCACATGGTACCGCAAGCTACAGGACTTCGTGAAATGGACAAAGGCGTGTCCGGAGTGCCAACTCCGAAAGAAGGCACAGCCGAAGGCACCGCTCAGACCGATGCATTACACGACAGTAATGCAGAGAGTAGCGGTCGACCTGTGTGGTCCCATGCCGCCGACGGCAAGGGGAAATAAGTACATCGTGAACTTCATCGATTGTTTCACGAAATTTGTCATCTCGGTGCCAGCACCGGATGCGAGGGCCGCAACAGTTGCAAAACTGTTCGTGAATGAAGTGGTATTGAAATTTGGAGCCCCTATGGAACTCCTGTCGGACAACGCGACAACGTTCCGGGCGGACTCATTTCAGGAATTGTGCCGGGATTTGAACACCCGGAAGGTCTTCTGCACCCCCTACCATTCGGAAGGCAACGGTGTAGTTGAGAGATCGTTTAGGACATGGCGTGACATCATCGCCAAATTGACAAGAGAGCAGGGGGAGGACTTTGACACCCTGTTGTCAGCAGCAGCATACTGCTACAACACGGCGGTCAATGACATGACGGGCGAATCGCCCTTTTACCTCATGTTTGGGCGGGATCCAGTCCTGCCGGCGGACCAAGCGCTGTACCCAGTCCCTCAGGGACATACATGGGCAGTGGGGGACTTCCGTGAAGAACTCACGATGAACATGGCCAAAGCTTGGCGGACAGCNAAGCTGGCCAATCTCATTGAGGAATACAAAGATGTATTCAGCCGGACCAAGTATGACTTGGGAGATGCCAAAGTGGCGCCAATGTCAATCAAGACAACCACGGAGGTCCCTGTAGCATCAAAGTATCTGAGGATACCCTACGGGCTGAAGGACGATCTGCGCAAGCAGAATGAGGAGATGGTCAAGAGGGGAATCATGGAACCCTCTGACACTCCATGGGTGTCATGCTGGGTCATGGTCCGAAAGAAGGACGGAACCCAAAGGCCATGCATTGACTTTCGGGCTCTGAACTCGGTAACGATCCCTGATCACTACCCATTGCCGACCATTGACTCGGTTTTGGAGAAGATCGCGAACAGGTCCTGGTACACGTCCTTGGACATGAGTTCTGGGTACCTCCAGTTCCCATTGGACGAAGATGCCAGCAGAAAATGCGGTGTGATCACCGAAGATGGTGTCTTCCAAATGAAGAAAATGCCATTCGGACTCAAGAATGCCACGAGCATGTTTGCACGGGCAATGGCCCAAGTGCTGACCGGTCTCGACGAAAATGCAATCGCATACGTCGATGATATTCTGATTTCGACAAAGTCCCCGAGGTTCGAAGACCACCTGGAGGACATCAGGAGGGTCTTGGAGAGGTTCCGGATGTTTGATCTGAAACTGTCTCCAAAGAAATGCGAATTTTTCCGGAAATCAATCAAATTTCTGGGACATGAGGTCTCGCAGAAGGGCTATTCGCCCTCTGCGGAGAATGTGAAGGCAATCCAGGAATTTCCGAAGCCAAAGAATGCCAAAGAAGTGATGAGCTTCCTAGGCATGGCCGGATTCTTCAGGAAGTACATAAGGGGCTTTACCAAGTTGGTAAATCCACTGCAGGTACTCACTCACAAGGAAAACAAATTTTCTTGGAGTGTGGATCAACAACGGGCATTTGAGGAGGTCAAGAGAAGGCTGACAGAGCCACCGATCTTGACCTTTCCGGACTATTCGAGACCATTTCACATCTTTGTGGATGCGTCAACGGTCGGGATGGGCTCATCCCTGATGCAATGGGACGACCAGGTTCGGGACTACAGGGCTATCTCATTTGCCAGCCGAACCTTGTCAGAAAATGAGCGAAGCTGGGCGCCAGTAAAACTGGAACTTGGTGCGATCATATGGGCGTTGCGCCAGTACATCATGTACATTTATGGCCAACAGACAATCGTCCATACTGATCACAAACCATTGACTTTCTTGGCCAGAAGCCGAGAGGTGGCGCCAATACTCACAAGATGGTTCATGGAACTCATGAGCTACGACAATGTGAGTATTGAGCACATTGACGGGAAACGCAACACGGTTGCGGATGCCCTGTCACGAATCGAACCCGGAGAGCCATCCCCGGATGAGCTTCAGGACATTATGGAATTCCCGAGGTGTTTTCCCGTCCTTGGGACCAGGACCGTCTCCGGCTCCAGTTCGGAGCCCCTGGAGGACGAGGAGGACCGTGTGTTCATGACAATGGCCAGAGAAACCTTTAACAGGTTCGACATTGTCCAGGAACAGCGGGAGGACCCAGCACTCAGGCTATTTGCCACCTGTTTTACAGGAGAAGGCACGTTGCCAGAAAATGAGGCGGACATCCCGAAGGAGGTATTCTGGTTGATGAACCAGGACACCAGGATCATGGATGACGGGATTATCACCGTCCATATTCATGCAAAAGATGGGAAAGAGCACTCCCAGGTCGTTGTACCACGACACCTACAAAAATGGGTGTTTGACTTGGTACACGGATCAGAAATGGGAGGTGGACACTTTTGGCTTGCCAAAAGCTTGAGAAAATCGCGGCCATTCACATGGTACCGCAAGCTACAGGACTTCGTGAAATGGACAAAGGCGTGTCCGGAGTGCCAACTCCGAAAGAAGGCACAGCCGAAGGCACCGCTCAGACCGATGCATTACACGACAGTAATGCAGAGAGTAGCGGTCGACCTGTGTGGTCCCATGCCGCCGACGGCAAGGGGAAATAAGTACATCGTGAACTTCATCGATTGTTTCACGAAATTTGTCATCTCGGTGCCAGCACCGGATGCGAGGGCCGCAACAGTTGCAAAACTGTTCGTGAATGAAGTGGTATTGAAATTTGGAGCCCCTATGGAACTCCTGTCGGACAACGCGACAACGTTCCGGGCGGACTCATTTCAGGAATTGTGCCGGGATTTGAACACCCGGAAGGTCTTCTGCACCCCCTACCATTCGGAAGGCAACGGTGTAGTTGAGAGATCGTTTAGGACATGGCGTGACATCATCGCCAAATTGACAAGAGAGCAGGGGGAGGACTTTGACACCCTGTTGTCAGCAGCAGCATACTGCTACAACACGGCGGTCAATGACATGACGGGCGAATCGCCCTTTTACCTCATGNTCATCCCTGATGCAATGGGACGACCAGGTTCGGGACTACAGGGCTATCTCATTTGCCAGCCGAACCTTGTCAGAAAATGAGCGAAGCTGGGCGCCAGTAAAACTGGAACTTGGTGCGATCATATGGGCGTTGCGCCAGTACATCATGTACATTTATGGCCAACAGACAATCGTCCATACTGATCACAAACCATTGACTTTCTTGGCCAGAAGCCGAGAGGTGGCGCCAATACTCACAAGATGGTTCATGGAACTCATGAGCTACGACAATGTGAGTATTGAGCACATTGACGGGAAACGCAACACGGTTGCGGATGCCCTGTCACGAATCGAACCCGGAGAGCCATCCCCGGATGAGCTTCAGGACATTATGGAATTCCCGAGGTGTTTTCCCGTCCTTGGGACCAGGACCGTCTCCGGCTCCAGTTCGGAGCCCCTGGAGGACGAGGAGGACCGTGTGTTCATGACAATGGCCAGAGAAACCTTTAACAGGTTCGACATTGTCCAGGAACAGCGGGAGGACCCAGCACTCAGGCTATTTGCCACCTGTTTTACAGGAGAAGGCACGTTGCCAGAAAATGAGGCGGACATCCCGAAGGAGGTATTCTGGTTGATGAACCAGGACACCAGGATCATGGATGACGGGATTATCACCGTCCATATTCATGCAAAAGATGGGAAAGAGCACTCCCAGGTCGTTGTACCACGACACCTACAAAAATGGGTGTTTGACTTGGTACACGGATCAGAAATGGGAGGTGGACACTTTTGGCTTGCCAAAAGCTTGAGAAAATCGCGGCCATTCACATGGTACCGCAAGCTACAGGACTTCGTGAAATGGACAAAGGCGTGTCCGGAGTGCCAACTCCGAAAGAAGGCACAGCCGAAGGCACCGCTCAGACCGATGCATTACACGACAGTAATGCAGAGAGTAGCGGTCGACCTGTGTGGTCCCATGCCGCCGACGGCAAGGGGAAATAAGTACATCGTGAACTTCATCGATTGTTTCACGAAATTTGTCATCTCGGTGCCAGCACCGGATGCGAGGGCCGCAACAGTTGCAAAACTGTTCGTGAATGAAGTGGTATTGAAATTTGGAGCCCCTATGGAACTCCTGTCGGACAACGCGACAACGTTCCGGGCGGACTCATTTCAGGAATTGTGCCGGGATTTGAACACCCGGAAGGTCTTCTGCACCCCCTACCATTCGGAAGGCAACGGTGTAGTTGAGAGATCGTTTAGGACATGGCGTGACATCATCGCCAAATTGACAAGAGAGCAGGGGGAGGACTTTGACACCCTGTTGTCAGCAGCAGCATACTGCTACAACACGGCGGTCAATGACATGACGGGCGAATCGCCCTTTTACCTCATGTTTGGGCGGGATCCAGTCCTGCCGGCGGACCAAGCGCTGTACCCAGTCCCTCAGGGACATACATGGGCAGTGGGGGACTTCCGTGAAGAACTCACGATGAACATGGCCAAAGCTTGGCGGACAGCAGAGGAAACGGCCTGGGCGAACGCCCTGAAGATGGCAGCTCAGTTTGACCGGCGGGCCAGGCCCGTAACGATCAAACTGGGTGACCTGGTCACTTTCAGGAACTACCGACTGAAGGTCGGCGAATTCCAGAAGTTCAGACCGTTTTGGACCGGAATCTTCCGTGTGAAAATAATGGAAGATGATGGACTTCACTGTTCCATTGTTCCGGTTGAAAATCCGGAAATGGACGGGAAACGAGTCCATGTCAACCAGATCAAGCAATTCCGGGCACTGGACCACGATATCGTAGATCAGGAAGTTCAGGACGTACCTGGTGATGAACCAGGTGACGCCATGCCGGACCAGCTTGGCTGGGAAGCTGGACATCAGCAAGTTGAAGGGGTACCGGCCGGTCCACCACCAAAATTGGTGGATTTGGGATCAGTGCAGGGAAGGGACCAGGTTCCCACCCAAAACGGACCGGGAGAAGCCCGTGATAACCAAGAAAACTTGGTAAGGACCAGGACTGGCCGTACGGTCAGAAAACCTGCGCACTTCCGTGACTTCCAACCACATTAGCCAATCCCGGCCAGATCTCTGCGCCAAGGGGGAGGCAATGTGCAAAACTGGCCCCATGGTAAGCACTGACATGCAAACCATGGAAATCAGGACAAGGACGGGAAGTATGGTCCGAAAACCAACCCGTCTTCGTGATTTTCATCCATAGTGACCAACCCCGGCCAAATCTTGCGCCAAGGGGGAGGCAATGTGCAAATTTGGCCCCCAAATTACAAAGATTTGGGTGATTTCAAGAAAAGTTGGCAGGAAATGTCCAACTTTGAACTTTAGGCCCCATGGTATGCATTTGCATGCAAACCATGGAGAAATACAGTAAATCTGTACAAAATTGGATAATTGGACCGTTGGTTCAAATTTTGAAAAATTTGAATTTGGCGCCTGATGGTCAATCGTGCTGATACCTACAGTATCCAGCACAGAACAGGCAGAGACGCAGAAAATGATGAGAATTAATGCATGGTTTCTCATCTTTCTCTGCATCTCTGCTCTGAGACAGTGCACTATTTCGCTATTAGTGCAGTGTCTGTCTCTAAGCTGCGTGCAGCAAAGGCCTTTAAATACCGGCCATTTGCTCCACAAATTCAGTCTTCTGACAACAAGCGAACTACAGCGCACAACTTCCTACAATTTTCATCGATTTTCGAGGTGCACTTAGTGCTAAAAGCTTTAATTTAATTTTCCTCTTCCGAGTAACGCTTAGCGTTGAAAGCATTAAATTTTTTTTCTGAATTTGAATTTCCGTTCAATTTTCAAAATGAGTGAGAAGAAGAACTCTTCTTCGAAAAAGGACCCGGAAAATTCCGGAGAAAATCCCGAACAGGGACAGAGGACCGGTGAAAGCACCGTGAATACAAGCCAAACTGGCACTCTCACAGAAGAGCAGACCAGTGGCGATGATCGCTCATGCACTGGCAACAGTGTCACTGAGGAGATCACGGAGGAGTACACGGAGGAGGAGTACGGAGATGAGGATGAAGAAGAACACGTAGAGGAGGAATCCTCTGTCGTGGAAACTGAGCCGGATCTGCAGATGCAGACCGACCAGCTCAAGCAGGTCCTGAACCTTCAGCCGAATTCGGGCAAAGGTTCAGAGAGTGGTCAACAACCAACCGCTGAAGCGGCCATGGAAGTTGATGAACACACAGGTACCACCTCTGGTGGGGCTGAAAAAGCCAGGCCACAAGTTCGAGCAGTACAGCCAACGGCTGAGCAAGAACGCCGCAAGGCAGTGGCGGATAAAGTGGCGGAACAGGAAAAGGAACGCATCAAGATGGAACAATCGATGCGATTCCGGGAAAAAATGCAAGGAATTTGCGGTGAAGCCGCAAGGGACCCGATAAGGGAGAAGTTCAAGGAGCGCATGGACAAAATATTTGGACCCTTCGAGGGTGGTGATCGAGTTCAGGGGTCCTCAGGACCAGCAAACCCGAACCTCACCAAAGGAAAGGACCGATCCAAGGATCGTGAAGATCAGCAGATCGATGATTCCATCGAGCTGATCAAGGACATGGGGGACAACCTCTCCATGAAGGACCTGGTCAAGGTGACTCAGGACACCCTTAAGGTTGGTCCTGAACACCAGACTGGCAAAGGACAGGGTGGCCGTGGAGGCCGGAAAGGTGGAAGGTCCGCGCGGCAAACACCGCGCGAGAAAACCCCAGCACCGCAACGCCAACAATCTGAAGGCGATGTGTTCCAAAATCGTTTCTATTGCGATATCTGTGAGCGCTGGGGATGGCACCCGACGGAGCGATGTCGCACCCGAGGGGAAATGTTCAAGGCAGCTGAAGCAGCCACCAAGAAAGCTGAGGCTGCAGCCAAGGCCATGATTGAACAGGCGGCCAATGAGGCAAGACGAGAGGTCTTAGCCAGGGCCAAGGTGAAGGTCAAGGAACGCCAATTGGCGGAAGCCAAAAGGGCGGAGAGGCGGCACATCACGTCGACCTCCTCCACCTTTGGTGGCAGTCAAGGGGACCGGAAGCGACCGGCGACTGAGCAAGCGTTCAGCCGTCAGGGCTCCCGTGAAGTGCCGAAACGACGGCAGTGGCAAGAATCGGACACCCAATCCGACCTGACCCAGCAGTACGCTGCGGCCGAGGAGATGGAGGAAAGGGTTGATGAGGAGGCCAGAGCAATGGGAGCTCCTGGCACATCCTCAGGGAAACCGGCGATCTCGCAGCAAGCGCGAGATAAGATCATGGCGGAACTCATCAACCGCTTCGCGGCTGGTGAGGAGGGGCTGCTGCCCTTCATAAGCAGCGCACCGAGCAGTGCCTTGGTGGACCTGATGGGTCCTCAAGCAACGAGTGGCCTGTTCATACCAGCAGCTGCTCAGCAGCGGCACCCATTTGGACTCTCAGGTCCAGGACCGGTCCCAAGTGACCGTGAAGAGAGCAGTGGTGATGCTCGGGCCACCCCTTCGGGGCGAGGATCCAGCCGGGACAGCTCTAGAAGCACCCAGCGTGGCAGACCCTCACAGAGGGCGAGAGGTCGCGGAGGACGTCAGGCAGAACCCTGCCGCCCGCCGAAAGATCTCGGGAAGAGAGAGGACTCCCCTCCTCCGGGAGCGGGCATGATCAGGTGCGGCCTGACCAGAGGCGCGGGCTATGTACCCAAACCGTCGGTCAGCAGCCGTTCCTTTGGACAATCGGGACAATCCCAGCAGTCCTCGAGCGGAAGCGGAAAGGACAAGCCAGTGCAGCAACAGGGCGAATTAACCCGCCAGCGTGCACTGGGCTTTGAGGCGAAAGTGGACCTGGCATACACAATGCCAGAGAATTTCCCANGGGCCACCCCTTCGGGGCGAGGATCCAGCCGGGACAGCTCTAGAAGCACCCAGCGTGGCAGACCCTCACAGAGGGCGAGAGGTCGCGGAGGACGTCAGGCAGAACCCTGCCGCCCGCCGAAAGATCTCGGGAAGAGAGAGGACTCCCCTCCTCCGGGAGCGGGCATGATCAGGTGCGGCCTGACCAGAGGCGCGGGCTATGTACCCAAACCGTCGGTCAGCAGCCGTTCCTTTGGACAATCGGGACAATCCCAGCAGTCCTCGAGCGGAAGCGGAAAGGACAAGCCAGTGCAGCAACAGGGCGAATTAACCCGCCAGCGTGCACTGGGCTTTGAGGCGAAAGTGGACCTGGCATACACAATGCCAGAGAATTTCCCAACAACAAGGTACTACATCGGCAAAAGAGTTGGGGATGTGGCCATTGGCATCCTTGCTGATCCGGAACCGAAGTCGGTGACGGCAGACTTCCCACTCTTCTTGCAATTCGGACACGAGAACCAACCAAACGATGCCCAAGGGCTAGTGGTTGGAGACATGGTCATGGTGACGCAGTTCACACGATTGCTCACATCCAAGGGTGTTCCGAGATATTTCCAACCTGGAAACTCGAATCCTCATTAAAATGGCCAATACGGCTGCTGCAGCCGGAGAGCGTCAGAGGTATGTCCAAGAAATGGGGCGGGTGAAGATGCCGGGAGAAATTTCGAGCATTGGCGACAATCGGTCGTACACCTTTGTACCCACCTGGACAAACCCGAGACCACCTGACGTGGCGGCGTGTGTACGGTACCTCCAGCCGGGCAACATGGCCAAGCTGGAGAGGAGAATTGGGGACAAATGGGAAACCATGTTCCCCGTGGTCACCCAGGCAGTGTATGCACCTGCAGGGTCGATTCGGCACGTCCGCTTCCGCCGTGTAGTGGAAAGATACGGTCGGAGGGAGGATACGAGGCCAACCGGTGAGGACCAGGATGGGAATCCGGATGTGCACCAATTGGAGCGCAGCATGGCGGACCTCCTGAGAAGGGACGAGGAGGCGCCAGAAGCGCCGGAGGCACCGGAACCCGGGGAACTTCCTGCCGAAGAGGAATCGGTGACCAAGGAAGAAGAGGAAAGATGGTTGGACTTCAAATGGCCACATCGCAAGCAACTGCGGTTGACCATTGATGAGCAGGCCACCGGCTTGGAGGAACGGATCTCGCTTCTTGCGAGCTGTCCAGTTCCCCAGCTGGTCGAGGAAGCGTGGGCAGGAGGCTTCCAGTCCATGAGGACGGAATTGCTCTGCACGCTCATTCCGACCAGCGATGTCAAGTCATCGCTCGAGATCACATATGCCAATCGGGACGCGCCGAGGTCTTTGGGTGATTGCCCAAAGTACCACGAAGCGCCGAAGGACTACACGGAGAAGAATGAGGAAATTCCCGTCATGGTTCCACCAGACGAGGAAGGCCAACTGGCGTACTTGGCCAGGTGTACCCCAATGTGGGAACAGGCACGGTCCATCCAGGGCCGGATTGAAATTGTCCGGGCACTGTATGCAGATCAAAACCTCAACGAAGAGCAAAAACTGGCTCTTTCGGCGGTGGTGTTCAAACTGCATCCGGGCATTTTCGTGCAGGCACCAGCAGGGTCGGGAAAACCCCTCCTGTTTGGGATGATCGCGAGATACATGGCACTCAGCCGCCCAGAGGAGAAAATCCTGGGAGTGGCGGTGACCAATCTTGCGGCCATGCACCTGGCAGAGGAAATCTGCAGGGCCAGAGGCTTGCTGGACCCGAGTGACAGGGTCATTCCATCGATCCTGGCTGTCCAATCGACACACTCGATGATCTCCGAGCATGCTCGGGAGTATGGACCACGGATGAATCAGGCACTGCTCAACCGAATTGGGGTTGTTGCACATGTGCGCGAACTGATTCGGCGCCGTGAGGATGACGAGCTCCCACCAGAAATGATGACGGAGGCTCAACTGGAACTCTGTCAGCGCTATGTCGCAAACAAGACAGAGCATCCAGGGGACCTGACGGACGATGACAAAATGACCAGATTTGTCATGATGCGTCAGCGAGACATTGAAGTCGTGGTATGCACCGTGGCGAAGGCACAGCAGTTGACCAAACTGCTGGATGAGGTCAAACTCATGATGGTCGACGAGTGCCAGATGGTGCGGATGGTGGACGTCCAGAACTTGGTCTGGGCCACCAACATCGACCAAGTGGTCGTGACAGGGGACATCCACCAGCTGCCGCCTCATGTGCAGCCAGACTGGTTGGACTGCGACCGGTTCAAATTCACACAGAACTCTGTGGCAGAATTCTTTACCCGGTGGCTCGACAACAAAACCATGCCGCTGAGGAAGGTTTACCGTTTCCATAAGGACATGGTACCTACCATTAGCCATGCGTTTTATGCGGGCAACGTGGAACACGGTCTCGGGGATGTCAATTCCCGCACGATGGTGATGGATCACCAGGTCCCGGTCACATCCCGGAGAAACCCGATCTCTCTGATCCACCACACAGAGAGGGAGACGGAAGCGGCTGGAACCTCATGGTCCAACCTGGCCCAGGAACAAACGGCAGAAGCCATCCTGCGAACACTCAGAAGACGGGTCCCGCACGCCTCGGTGACTGTGGTGTGCTTCTATGTCGGGTCAGCGCGGAAAATGGAGGATGTGGTGGGGAGACTGCTTGCAGATGAACCCGCCCAACCTCCAGAGAACCGCAAGATTGAGGTTCGGACTGTCCATTCCTACATTGGACAAGAAGCAGATTTCGTGATCTTGATCACCACGCGGACCAGATCTCCCATCCTTCGACCAGGAAGAATGGTGATCAGGGAATTTGTCCACAAGGCCCAAATTGCAACGGTGGCTTTCACCCGAGCAAAGGAGGCCGCATTTGTGATTGGCAACATGGACTTTCTCTATGAGAAGTTCGACCAATCGACTACGGACCCCGAAACAGAGCCTCTGGCGGCTGTCGGGAGATATGTCAACCGCACTGCGAGAGTGTCTCCACCAGTGCAGGGACAAAGATACCGGGAGTATCTGGAATGGCTGCTGACACAGCCTGAGGGAACTCACCCAGTGTACTCGGAACATGGTGAGGTCCTCCTGGACACCCGATACGGGAACTTGGCACTCACGGCCGACACCCGTGCGGGAAGAAAACACCACTGGATCGTCGGGGCATCGACCCCTGGTCCAGCGCAATAGGGCTGAAAGCTCTGAAGGAACCGACTTGGTCGGGAACTGCTACTGTGTTCACTGTACCCGCAGGGTTCGCGGTGGCAAGAGTGTCGGACACGGTGAAAATGGTGAGAGTGGAGGACATGCCGAAAGTGGGGGCAGTGATGGCTGTGTCCGTTGGTTCTGTAATATGGTCCCCAGAACCCCGCAAGGGAGGATGGCAGGGTTAGAACTGAACGGTCATCTAGCCACTAGGTAGGACAAGTTTTCGAGTTGTGCTTAGCACAGAAAGCAACAAAGCCGCCCCGGCACCTTCTTTTCGAGTTGTGCTTAGCACAGAAAGCTTTAATTTAACTCCCACTCTCTGCTTAATGAACTCCAAAGAGTTCCAAAGAGGCCTTCGGGCGCACTTTTCCGAGTTGTACTTAGTACAGAAAGCATTAAACTAAACCTCTCTCCCTTCCTTTCTCGTCCTATCTCTCGCTCTTTCAGGCATCCTCGGGCCTTTCTAACGGACTCCAATATGTTCGAAAGAGTCCCAAAGACGCCCTCGGGCGCAAATTTTTCGAGTAGTGCTTAGCACTGAAAGCATTAATTTAACCTTTAATTCCTCTGTTATAGGCTTCCTCAGGCCTTTAAAATACTCCAAAGAGCTCCACAGAGCTCCAAAGACGCCTTCGGGCGCAAAACCTTTTCGAGGTGTGCTTAGCACTAAAAGCTTTAAATTTACTACCCCAATCTGTTTCAGGCATCCACAGGCCTTTAAAGTATTCTAAAATGTCCAACAGTGCTCCAAAGAGGCCCTCAGGGCATACAAAACTCTTTGGTGGAAGTGCGAGGACGCACTTCCGCGCCAAGGGGGAGGTGTGATGGGGCATAACCCCATCACCCCCGCCGGACACCGACAACTCGATGTGTCGGTTGATCATTAATCCCTTCCTTTGCACATTTGCGTGGAAGAGCAAACAAACACTTCACGCGTGCGACGGAAGAGGAAAAGGACCCCGCGATGGCGGGAGAAGGGAAGCAGAGAAATAGTGCATCTGTCTGACCTAACAGTCAGACAGAGACACGCACGCGACCACCGGCTGGAGGATGGCATGGAAAAGAGGACCCCGCCGTTTTGGCGGGAAGAGAAAGAGAAAACAGACGTGAATGCGACCATCTCGCACATTCACAGTTCAAAGGAACGGATTAGCGCCGTTTCCTGCACTTTCGTGCGGGAACCGAGCACTTTTCGCGTTGAAACTCGTCGGAACCCCGCCCACCCCAATGGGAGGGAACGGGAGGAGTTAAAAGGCGGGACAAAGGAAAGGAAATCATCCTTTTCAGGAGTCATTCTTAGTTTTAGTTCTGCAACGCGACAACAAAGCTCTTCTAATATTTCGTCACAATGTTCGCCGCATACATCCGCCGTCATTCTGGTGCCGATGGAGGCCATCGCCAAGAGTGCCCACCAAACGTTCTCACCAAGCGTGCCCATGCCGGGGCAGTTGGCCAAGAAGTTGGTCGAGCAATTGGACTTGGTCTGAAGGACCATGAAGACCGCGGTGCTTCGGCGCTCAGCGTGTCTGGAGTGGAAGGAGGGGCCAAGTGCCCGGGAGGAACGGGTGAGAGTGATTTGCGAGTGGCGCTTAGCGCCGAAAGCCTTAATGTGACACCCGTGCGTTTGCGAGTTGGACTTAGTCCAGAATGGAAAGGGCCCGGGAGAAATCCCGGAGAGATTCCGTTGGGACTTAGTCCTGGTCGCGTCAAGTTCGATCATACCTGGTCCAGAGAGGAGAAAGCTCGATGGTTCCAGAGGGAAGCCGATCGGATTCGGTCCTGGCGCGAGGCCAGAGAAGGGAGAAGTCCCGAAGATTTTCGAGTGGAACTTAGTTCCGAAAGCATTAATCAAACCCAAACAGA
Organism: Rotylenchulus reniformis; assembly: GCA_001026735.1. Lineage (NCBI taxonomy): Eukaryota > Metazoa > Nematoda > Chromadorea > Rhabditida > Hoplolaimidae > Rotylenchulus > Rotylenchulus reniformis. The sequence continues at coordinate 43,075 of LDKF01000550.1, forward strand.
ACCTCTGGCGGAGACGCCAAAGAGGCCCGCAAGGGCCACAAAAGTGGCCTACGGGGCTTCCGACCCTTCGGTCGAGGACGTGGACCCTCCCGTGAAGTTCAAGCAGTACTTCGGGAGTGAGAACTTGGGATTCAAACCCAAGGAGGACCCCATCACCCCTAGCAGGGAGATGGAGACGAGCCATGAAAACGCTTTCCAAATTCAAAGGTACGGCTCGCCCGAACACTATGGGAGAGTTGGTGAAGTCGGCCACTGGGAGTGGACCTGATCAGCACGCTGATCACTGCGCGACGGATGCTAAGGACTGGGACGAGGGAACCCGAGTGTTCATGCTGTCCTCAAACGGGGGGAAACTCCCTGAGCATGGCGGACATTCGGTGGCCGGCCCAGAGCGGGTGGAGAATGGGCCCAGCGCCTGCTCGAAGCCTGGCCAAGGGACTTGGGCGCCGGAAACGGTGATCCCGATCCCGGTCACCCTCGGAACCCTGACTTCCCTAGCCACCCAGGCTTTGGACGCTCGGACTCAGACATCCGGATGGGGTCGAACATATCAAAATATTACTAATACTATGTTTATCAAAGTTTCCATTTTTTTAAAAATTTCTAGGGATTTTTGATAAGGATATTTTTTATAAATACAAATTTTGTGGCAAAAGTCCCGAACCATTATTGCTCGGCGATTAGCAGTGATTTTTAATTATTTTGATGGGATAATAAATTAATTTTAAATTGGAGAAAAAGAACCAACTACTTCCAGATGGGGAGGACATTGTTTTTCTGAAAAAAGGTGAAAAATTTCTCGGCGGCTCAACAAAATTTCCTTAAAAAGGCTAACCTCCTTTAAAAAAGTGTCTAACCAAAATTTCTCTTCGGTGACCTTATCGGAACTGCCAACAAGTAAATTTTTAGCTAAAAGCAACTTTTGAAAAACCCCGTTAAAAAAATTAATGAAAATTTACGTGAATTTTTTGTAAAAAATATAAAAAAAATGAAAAAGGCAGATTTTTTTGCTCATCTTTATACTCGAAATCTCTCCCCGAACCCCGTTTGGAACATTTCCGATTCACCCCCGAATTTTCTCAACCTCTCCCGTGCACAACCCTACTTTTAATAATTAAATTAATCAAATGTTTATTTGCGAAAATGGATGATGTTTATTTTTATAATTATAATTCACTATTGCAAGCCAGTTTATTTTGGAAATTTTTCATTTTTTCAAGCGAGATGTCTGAGGTTGGATCATTTTTTTGGTGATCCAAAATGATCTGATCTGATCCAGATCATGATCCAGCGTGATCTGATCTGATCTGATCCTGATCCAGGGGGTTGGATCAGATCAGATCAGATCATTTTTGATGATCCAGCCCCCTGGATCAGGATCAGATCAGATCATTTCCGAAAAAGGTGGATCATCGCAAACACTGCTCTAGAGACACCTTTTTCCAGAGGAAAAAGACAAGAGGCGGCCGGGGGACGATCCCAGCGTCTTCCGATTAGATCTCGGCTGCTCTACCAACTGAGCTACGCCCGCCTCTAGAGTGCTCGGCTAATACTCTGGTATTGTTTTTTCTACCCAAAAGTTAGCGGACGTGCTACAGTACCATTGAGCACTCTTTTTCTTTTTCATAAGCACTCTCTTCGTTTTCTTCAGCACTTTTTCATGAGCATTCTCTCGTTTCAACGAACACTTATTTTCGTTTCAAATAAAAAATCCATTCCTAACTTTTAGGTAGAAAAAACAATTTTACAGTAGATCTCTTTTTGCTTCATCCATAAGGGGAATGCTCCTCCCTTACGAAATATAAATATTTCTTCAAAGGCAAATTGGCAAATTTTCCGGCGCACATTTCTTTCTACAACCCTCCCCCGATCAAAAGACAATCTCTGATTTAGATTATAATGATCGGGATTCAATTATCGGAGTGATTCAAAGAACCAACATTTGAATCGGGGGATTGATCGGGTTTGGATCAGAATTTGAGTAGTTCAAAGGCACTTGCACCGTATGGAATTGGGTACCGGTTCCCGAAACCAAGGGATCAATTCGATTTAGCTCACATTGCAACTCGGAGCTGGCTCCACAGCACACATTTTGGTCCAGCAGGGGGCTGAAACCGGATTGTTAGACCCCTAACTGCTCTTGTGAATGAATGGATTGACCTGCTGAAGCAAGTGTACCCGTCGGGACAACCGCCACTGATGCGCCCACTGCCCCCGGGATTGGTGCACTGGACCAACCGGGAACTGCAAAGGCCAAAAGTCGACCATTGACAGAAATCGTCAAATGCTCAGACCAATTCGAATTCCGAATTTTGATCGATTACGATTCCATCTCAACCTTGGCCTTCCCCCTCACCTGTCAGCCTCTCTGGCCACAACTGTCCCCGGCGGGCACGCTTCGCTGAGGCAATAGTTCTGACAAGACTTTTGGGAGGCAAAGTTGTTCCGATTGCCTGATCAGATACAATCAATGCTATTCGACTACTCCGATCATTCCGATCACCTTCACATCCATTGTAATCAAATGGCTGACATGTTTTGGTGTCCGCGTTGAAGAAGTGTCGGGTGATCCGGGTGCTGCTGCACCGCACCCCTTGGTCCTGATCAACAAAGAAACCACATACCAAGAGATCACAAAAGCCCAAAAGGTAACCTTCGGCTGGGAACACACGAAGTTTTTGGAAGGACAGCACAACGACTTAGTCTGGTATACGGTGCCGGTCCAAGTGGTCACCGGGGTACAGTAGTGGGTGGACGGGCACTGTCGGTTGCTGGTGCAGGGCCGAATGGCCCCGTTGGGCTCTTTCCACACCTCAAAAGGGTTAAGCCACAGATGAGGATTTATTCCCCACCCTATCAGAGGTTGTACGGTACTCGGAACTCTAACGGTATTTGAATCCCTGCCCGTACTCTTCTGTATTCACTTCTTCCCACTTTCCAGTACTACTGGTTTCTACTTCTTACCCTCCCGTGCTCAATCAGTACTCACCTCTCCTCCGTCCGGACAACTCTCCACCCGGCAATAGTCTTTGCAGTCCTGTTGGGTGGCAAAATTGTTCGAATTTCCATCACAACCGTTGAAGGAAAATGTTTGGCATGTCCTGTGAAGAAAAAAGGATAAGAATTTCACATTTGATAGGCATTTAATAACCGTTGTGTGGAGTCGTAGTACCAACGGGTGACCGCGGGTCCGCAGACGGCCCCACCCTTCGCGGGAAGGGCACAAGTGTAGGCTGAAAGGGCCAATTTGATGGTCAAATTTGGCCAGGATGTCCAATGTGGACACTCTTCTGAGTGAGTGGACCTTGTGTGGGACAACAGCCATAGGTTGTCCCGTCGTAGTAGCAATAGTAGTTGGCCGGACACGTGGCTGCTATGGACGAGCTGGCCCCTCCGCAGATGATGAAGTTCCCGTTGGCATCCGTCAGTGCCGTGCCCTGGATGCATTGGGGTTCGCCTTAAAGTCAGTGAATGCATTGATCCTTTCGCCGAATTGATCAATGATCGGCCACTTCTGGCATCCCGACAGTAGTCCTGGCACTCTTTGTACGTCTCGAAGTTGTTGGCATTGCCCTGGCAGCCCGAGTAGATGAACTCTTCGCAGTTGCCCGTCTTGGCGTTGAACCACCACCGGTTGCTGTAGGTGCCGCAGTTGCCCTGTTTTGGACAAAATCGGATTTTCTTTAATCGGGTCTAAGTTTTCCGATGAATTTTTTAATGGATTTTTCTGATCAAAAGTCCTTTTGGAAAAAACCAAGTTGAACCCAGTTCCAGATAACCATAAAGTGCCAACCGAATACCTGTTCCCGGGGCAGCTTGCACACGTACTGCGACCTGGGACAGCACACTCCGCCAAAGGTGGTGGAGCCGGTGGTGGACTCGCAGCTGTGCGTGGACGGGCACGAGTTGGAGCCGCTGCCCGTCGGTGAGCACTCCATGTTCCGCTCGCCGCTGCTGTCCTTCAACGGCTCCCCGGCACTGCACAGGACTGGAAACAGTTTCCCAATCTTCATAAATCACAAATACATTTGGCACTTACTCCTCGAACAGAACTTCTCGCAATGGTCTTGGGACAGGAAATTGTTGAAGTTGCCACCCTGGCCAAGATACTGGAATGGAAATTGCATTTTGATTTTGAAATCCAACGGAATTTCCAACCAAATTCTTACGGAGAATTGGATGCATCGACCCTCCCTGGCATCGTAGTAAAAGCGCGGGTAGGTGGCCCCAGTGCCGTCGGGCACCCCCACATCAAAGTACTCGGAAGGCAGTCCGCCAGCTGTGTTGTACACTTCGGTGGGAATTGCCCCGTTCCGGGAACAAATGTGCACTGGAAAAAGGGCAAATCATGTCCAACTATCCATGGTAACAAATTTTTGGACATTTTTGTAATTTTTATAAATCGAAATTGCCGTTTTTGTGCTCACTGAATGTGGGACAGCACTGTTGCAGGGTGCCCATGGAGGTGCACACGTAGTTGGGGTTGTTGCACCCGTTGTCGCTGCCCTGACAGTACACCGGCTCCTGTTTGACACCCGTGCTACGGTCCCGGTACAAAGGCAACCCCCGGTTGCAGGCTGCGAAAATGCAAAAATGGAGTTGCCGAAACACAAAAATAAAGTTCGAGAACATATCAGTGCCAGATAATAGAATCCAAAGGACAAATATATCCCGCCACAACTCGCAATAAAATCTTGGGACAATTGAGTCCCTGCGAGTAATGAATCCAGGTTAACTGGGTCTTGGTACATATTTGAGGCAACCAAGGATAGTACAGAGTCAAAATGGGCCGAGTCAATGACCACCAGAATATTCACTTGGCCATACTGATCCATTTATTTTTTTTACCTCGAATAAGGAATGAGGCCAGTTTATGAAACGAACAAAAAAATTATCGAAGAAAGAGGAAAAAGACAGATCGCCAACACCAAAATACTTTCAAAAATTGAAAACTGACAACCGATCCTATCCTATAATGAAGGAAAGTTTTCGTTGTAATAATTTCCGATATTCGCATGTTCAAACGATTTGAGGTAAAAGAAATTAATGGATCACTACATCAGATCAAGTTTGGCCCTTATTAGTGAATGTCTTTCTGGCATTCATCTCCTTATCAGTCCCCTTTAATGAACTTTCTTTGGCCCAACAAACTTTGTTTGCAGTAACTTTCGCAGTGATCTTTGGTCGCAAAATTGTTGGCATTCCCTCCGTATCCCTGGTATCTGATTTGATATTTGAATTGTTATCTCTTGGCATTCTTCTGACTGACTTCAGCTCCCTACACTCTCCCGTGATCGGGTCGTGGTACCAGTGGTTCAGGCTGGAGCCACCGCCCGGGGGCGTGAAGCCCTCGTTTGGTGGCTGAATGCACGCGAACGCTGAAAATTGACCAAAAAATCATTCTTTTCAGTAAATGGACTAAGGTTTTGGAAGTAAAAAACGACAAGGAAGGCAAGTAATCGGCAGATCATGAACCTCTGGACGGACAGCAGAAACTGATGGGGTTGTTCACGGTGCAGTCCTCGCTGTCGCAGATGCAGTCGTAGGCGAGGGCACCGATGGCCTCGCAAGTGGCATCTGCGCCACCGTAGCATTGTTGCACCTTTTCGGGGGGGGGGGGGTACATTATAAAAGGGAGAGGAATTTCGCAAATCATTCATTCCATTCACTCAGTCAGTCACCTGATTCTCGATGCGGAACTTGGGGTTGTTCCCGTTCAGGGGACAGAAGCCGTAGTTGAGGCACACCAGACCGTCCCGAGTCCGGAACGGGGGCTGGTTGTTCGCGCAACGGCACTCGCCCGAGCGACAATAGGCACCGGGCCAAACCTATTTTTCAGATCAACGATTTATTTCGACAAAAAAGGGAGATTACCGCTTCGCATTGTCTGTTCTGCAGCAGAATGGAGGGAAGAGATCGATTGAATTTGACCAAATTGATCACATAGTACAATAATGATCAGTAGGGATGGGATTTAAGATGGAATAAACAAATATTTCCAGTTTAATCATGCATGCCAGAACCAAAGATGGCCCAGGCATAATTTGCCAAAGAAATGAAATTATCGGTTTTATTTTTAGATCGAAAGCCTAAAGAAACAAAATTTGAATATTGAAAAATATAAATCCCAATTCTACTGATCGGACACAATCAATCAAACCTGTGTGCAACCGGATTCGCCGGGATTGATCTCTGAAGGAATTGGGACAAATCAGAAGAAGTGGACCACCATGCACTGATCACTAATCACCCTGATCAACGATCATTGGCCCCCAACTTACTCCTCCAGCAGTAGGAATCAATCTCCACATAGGTGGTCAGACAGGCACAACGCTTGTTGCCCGCGCAGTAGTTGCCGGTGCCACAGTCGGTGGACACCTTAGTTGGTGTATGTTGTTGTTTAGACATGTTTTGTCAGCGGATTCGGTTTATGTACGGAACCGAAATTTTTTTCAAATCAAAAACCAGAATTTGGTAGGTCAGTATCCTTTTG
>LDKF01000550.1:62353-98225 GCA_001026735.1 Rotylenchulus reniformis
TTCAGAACAGCGCCCATAATCAGAAAAAGCGACCATAATCAGAACACAAGCTAGAGAAAATCTTAGCGGCCCATAAAAAATTATTTACCCGTCATGGGATTCGAACCTCCCCCTAACCTCCTCCTATGCTCCAGTCAGTCACCATTCTTAACCATTAGGCCACTCAAAATAAGAGGAGTCAAAATTTCAGAAAAATTTCAATCGTGTGTCATCCATAACTCAAGAACGGTTGGACTTCAAAAAGTTCGAAATTTCGACATTTTTGTTAGAATTTCAGAAATATTTTTATACCATTAGAATCAGCATGAAATTCTGAACAATTTTGTCTTTTATACTTTTGGTCTAACAAGTCTAACAAAAAAGTTTTCGTACAGACTACTTTTTGAAGGACGGTTAAAAGTTTTAAGGACGGCTAAAGTGCAATTGAGCCAAATCGAATTACAAAACATCAATAACGAAACACCGGAAAGGGCGGAATTCGCCCTCTCGTGAATCCGCTATGCTCTAGGCGTAGGCGCCGGGGTCAACGCAAAAGCACCCTCGAAAACCCCCTAGTGAAGAAAAAAAACTTTTCTAATAAATAAATATAAAATTACAGTTCAACCATTTTTCGTCTGCACAGACACACGGCAGACCAATCCAGCAAAGGATGGTCATTCTATTGTCTGTCTGTCATTATAGCTCAATTGGGTGTATGATAGATTTACAATGGTGAAGAGCCAGAGTTCGAAGCCGCTATGCGTCAAATATTTTTTGAATTATTATTGACGAATTCTGTGAGTTTTCTAGTCCCGAAAAATTTTTCATTAAATTCTTCACTTTTTTAGATTCCGCGCTTCACTCGGGGCTCGGGGGTTTTCGAGGGTGCTTTACAATATGTAGTGTCTAAACATATTACATACTGATCTGTTATTATTTTTACCCAAAAGTTAGCGGGCGTGCTACAGTACCAACGAGCACTCATTTTCTTTTTCATTAGCACTCTTTTCGTTTTCTTCAACACTTTTTCATGAGCATTCTCTCGTTTCAACGAACACTTATTTTCGTTTCAAATGAAAAATTCATTTCCAACTTTTAGGTAAAAAATAATGGATCAGAGTATATGTTTTTATAGCACTCTTTTGTTTGGGAAATTACAAATTACCATAATTTAAATTCCCAAAACCAATAATGTTTTTTTTATTATTTAAAATTTGCAGGAATTTCAACTATAAAAGGATCGGATTTTGTCATTTCACGTCACTCCACCCCACAACTCTACTCACACATCTCTCTACGTCACAACTCAACAACTTGCTTGCTGCTTCTGGCCCTGCTCTGCTGTGCTGTGCGTCAACTCATTACCGCTTCAATCAACCCGTGAGCAACCCGTCGACAACAAGGACAAACAAGGATGACTGGCCAGGAGCGCTTCCCGAGGGGCTACCGATTGCAGCAGTGGACGGTCTTGCAGCGGCTTGGCGGAGGAGCTTTTGGAGAAGTGTACCGAGTCAGCAAGGGCAAAGGCGAGGAATGCTATGCCCTCAAAACGGAGAGCGTTGGTGCTAAGCACAATGTGAGTTGGCATCTGGTCGTGTTTTTGTGACATAGATTGACTTTTTTGGTTTTCAGGTTCTGATGATGGACGTCACTGTGCTCCGAGAAGCAAGCCAAAGGAGACTCGTGCACTTCTGCAAGCTGGTGGACCATGGAAGACACGGCGAGTTCTACTTCATGGTGATGTCGCTTGTTGGGAAGTCGTTGCACGACTTGCGTAAGGTACAATGTCACGTCCTTTGTGTGATTTGGTTATTGTTTGGCATTTTGACTCGTTTCAGTCACGACCCGGCGAACACTTCTCAATGGGAACTGCAATTGGTCTGGCATTGCAAACACTGGAATCTGTTGCCGAGCTGCACAGCATTGGCTACCTGCACAGGTAGAACCGGGACATTTGAGTCGAATCAAATCAGAAATCACTTTTACAGAGACATCAAACCGGGCAATTTCTCCATTGGTTTGGCCGAGCGCCGGGAGCACCGCAGGGTCATCATGCTCGACTTCGGGATGTGCCGCCGCTTCATCAAGGAGGATGGCAGCCTCAGACGCCCGAGACAGACTGCGAGTTTCAGAGGGACGCCGCGATACGCTTCGCTGAGATGTCACTTGAGTCAGGAAAATTGCCGAGCTGATGACCTGGAGTCTTGGGTTAGTGACTTCTTTTTTGTTGATGGTGGATGATTTTATTGGTGACCTTTGGTTGTTTCCAGATCTACATGGCAGTTGAGTTGACCACGGCAGCAATACCATGGAGGTCGGCTGGTGGCTTGCGTGAGGTCGGTTGAATTTGTTGTACCACTGCTCTGATGTTGTCTGGTGTTCAATCTGTGATTTTTTCAGATTGGCGCCTGGAAACTTCGCGTTCATCAAGGAGATGCGGAGGCCATGAAGCTGCTGTTCAAAGGATGTCCGCCCGAGTACGAGCAGATCTTTCGACACGTGATCTCCCTGGAGCACTATGCGGACCCAGATTATGAAGGCTACTACCAGATGCTGCGCCGCGCGATGATGAGCCGCAATCTGAAGGAAGTGCCCTATGACTGGGAAAGATGAAGTGTCAGTTGATGAGTGGTCAGTGACGAAGAGCGCGGTGACTGATGCATGATGATGGTGTGAGCTGTGAGAGATACGACGGGATCGTTGTTTGTTGTATTCTTGCCCTAATTCTATCTATTGTTGTGATTTCTTGTAATATGGACCCCAGAATGGCCTTTCCCGTCCATCATGTTGTCGTTGTATATACACCTTTCTGATCCATCATGTTGTCGTTGAATTGTTACATTAACACTCACATATGTTCGAATATATATTAATTGTTAGTTACAAGATATTTGCATTTGCCTTTACATATTTACCCATTAGGAACATTAGGTATTTTCAGAACAGGGTGCGCCAAAAAAAATGTGCCGCAGTAAATTGTAAATAACTTTTTTATTAAATGAAAAAATTACAATCATAAATATGCAAAATATGCGCAACAAAATGGGGAAAAATTACAATTATTAAGATTCAAAATGTCCGCCCTTAGCCCGAATACAGAGACGAAGTCGTGAGGAAAAATTTTCGACGATGGCACGCAGCTCTTGGACCGGAATTTTGTCCCATTCTCTATGAAGGGCTTGCTTAAGCGACTCCAAATTTTTATGTGGAGTAGCACATGCCCTGGCCTCCAAAATAGCCCAGATGGAATAATCCATCGGGTTCAGATCGGGAGAATATGGGGGCCATTCTTGAGATGATATGAACCCGGGCAGATGGTCCCGGCACCAGGTCTGAACTTCGAGGTCCTTTTGAGTAGGGACAAAATGCAAATGAAAAATCCGCTCTTCGGCCCAAAAAGTAACCCATAGAACGAGGTTTCAGAATGCCACGGAGATTTTCCCCTATATGAGAAATTTTGTTGATTTGGACCCCTAGGCAGCCAAAAATCAGCGTTTTTCTGCCCATGGTGAAATTCCGGCACAAACCATAACTCATAGGGCCTTTTGAAATGACTGACTATACGATCAGAAAGAGCAGTTTTTTCTGCCTCTACTATGTCATTTTGATGATTATGGATAGGTTCGATTGTGAAAAAATTTCGTCCAGAAGAAGGATGGGGGGTACCTGCGTGCCGCTAGAGGCGCAATCGATATCTTTGGGCCCAAATTTCTTCATTTGATTTGCAAGCTAAGCTGAATTTTTTATGGGTAGGGCCTGAGATATGGTTCATTTTTGGCCATAAGTTAGACTGATTTCCTTTTCATCCCGGTCTAGTATCCGATTATTTTCTTGGAAATCCAGAGATTGTGGTATACTGGCTTCTTGAGCCTCTGCTGAATCCATTGGGTATTGAGAGACCTAGATCTCTAGCTCTTTTTGAAAGTCACTAGTGTACCATTCAACTTATGCATAAAAATTTAATTTTTTCCTTTGAAAATATTTTACTGGAATTTTTTGATAGTTTGGTAAACAGTCATCCTAGAGAAGCCAAGTAGGGTTGATATTTTGGAGGCTCATTTTCCCTACTTGGATAATGTTATTTCCGAAATTCAAAGACTAGATTTTATAGAGAATTGAATGGGCTACAATTTAAAAAAAATTAGAAAAGAATTGCTCAGCAATGAAAAAAACTAGAGAAAAAGAAATAGCGGCGCATTTTTTTTGGCGCACCCTGTAGTATAGCGCTGACATTTCCATATTCGAATTCCTCCTTTTGCTTTATGCACTAATTATATAATTATTTAAAATTGGTTTTATAGTTTATTTATTTGGGTTTTTGATCTTTCTTTAATCATCACAATCTTTTCTATGTACATAGTCAGTTTTCATCAATCAATGAGGAAGACTCCTCCGATGAGAGAGAAAGAAGAGAGACATGTGTATGAATGAACCAGCGGGGAGAGATGAGGGACCCGGTAAAGGTCCATTCGATTTGTGGTGGGAGCGCACGCGAGCGATTGTTTCGGCGCGAAAGGGGAACTGGTTGTGTCTCTTTCCCTGGCTCCCTTAATCTCTCCCAAACTTCTCGTTCTCTGCCGTTCCATTGTACTGGTCAGAGATGGGTGTGGATGGGTTGTGTCTTTCTTTCTTCGCTCGTCCTTTCTACAGCGAATATCCCTTCAACTCTTTCCCTCTTTCTCTCCACAGCTAACCATCTCTCTCCCCTCTCTCACATCTTTGTCTCTCCATTTTTCCCCTTCCCTATCTTCGTTTTTCTCTCTCACCCTCTACTTTTCTATGTACTCCATTTCTCCAACCTCCACCCTCACAAATCCTCCTCCTCCATTCAGGCAAGTCCACCACCGACTTCCCCTTCCTCTCCATTCATAGTCCACCACCCCTTTGGAACGTTCTTTTTCTTTTAAAGTACATCATATTCCTTCCAAATTGATCTTCTTCATTTCATTTCATTTTGATCACTGATCTTGACCACCAAATCGGGATCCAGATAACTCGACCCCTGACAACTCGACCATTGACAACTCGACCCCAATACAACTCGACCTCCATACAACTCGACCACTAATAATTTTATATTATATTTTTGAAAAAACCCACTCTCCATGATAATTTTTGACGCCAAATCCGATTATGACGTCCATTTTTATATTTACGTGACGTCAGGGACGTCAGATTCGTATTAACAAGTGAAAAAATCCCAGGGATGTCTTTTTGAATAAAAAAATGAAAGAAAATTTTTCAGAATTTTTGGGGAGTCAAAAGTGGACACAAACTGTAAGATTGTAAAGAAAAATTTTTAACGTTAGCATTAAGAAAGTAAAATATTCCATAATATTTTGGAAGTTATGGCGCTTAAAAAGATATGGGCGCCTACTGCTCCTTTTGGCCTAGCAAGCTTTAAATTTTTTGATCAAATTGGCCCATATGGCGGTTTTTTAACGCTCCTAGTGGCGGCTCTTTAATAACCTAGCACAATCAGTTTTTCTTTGATTAAAGAAATAAAAATGAAAATTTTTTTATTAGTGGTCGAGTTGTCGAGGGTCGAGTTGTATGGAGGTCGAGTTGTATTGGGGACAAGTTGTCAGGGGTCAAGCTGCCAGTGACCCCACCAAATCACCCAAGAACCAACATAAAAAACCAATACCAATGTTGGGTATTGGTATTGTTCCCGGTCCGAATTGAATCACGGGAACTTGGCAAGCTTACCAAGTTTCACAGATTTGCACCTTTTGTCGAAGCAGGTCTACACAGCAGACCAAATATCCCATTTTATCAGCTAATTCCTTTTTTGCTAAAAAGTTTCAAAATGCAAGTTGGCTTTAGGTTAGCAATGATCCTTACAATCTCCGATCCCCACCCACCCAGCAGGCACAGATACTCCGGGACTGTACTTGTCACCGATTCTGGCGGATATCCTTAAGCATTTACCATTTTTAAAAATTCTCTAGTCGCGGCTTTCAACCGATTACACAAAATCGGCGTTAAAATATATTGAATTGGAAATTTATTTTTGGCTCTAACTTAAAATCTATGAAGAGGAAGTTTTCCTTTGTGAACTTTCTCTCGCTGCCCCAAATTTCGTCCATACCAAATTTCGTCCACACCAAATTTCGTTCATACAGCCAAAATGCCAAATTTCGTCCACACAGAGAAAAAAACCAAATTTCGTCCATACAGCCTTCCCAAACCCTTCCGCATCCATCCGCGTCACTCCTAATCACCTTCCGCAGCTCTGTAAGGTAAGCGGAAGGGTTTGGAAAGGACGCGGAGGGGTTTGGGTAGGACGCGGAAGGGTTTGGAAAGGACGCGAAAGAGTTTGGGTAGGACGCGGAAGGGTTTGGAAAGGACGCGGAAGGGTTTGGAAAGGACGCGGAAGAGTTTGGGTAGGACGCGGAAAGGTTTGGAAAGGACGCGGAAGAGTTTGGGAAGGTAAGCGGAAGGGTTTGGGAAGGCTGTATGGACGAAATTTGGTAGCGCCCTTTCTCTCTGCACCTTTTCTTTTTGTATTCTTTTGCCGTTATATTTCTCTGTCACTTCAGTGAAAGATTCGCTTCATAAAATTATAGGTTCAAAGCAATTCAATCGGCGCCCAATTTTCTTTTTTTTTTATTTAAATTACCTAATAGTAATAAGAGGAAAAACCTAAAGTTCAGTAAATTTGAAAACCCAGCTCTATCTATGCTATTTGCTGACTAATGCCTAAGAATATCTTTTAGCATCTCTCCTTTAAAAATAAAAACATGGACAAAAAAAAAGAATTTATAATACAGGTCAGACATGCACACGGATACGGATAATCCGCGGACATGACGGATACGGATATGAAAAATCGTGTCCGTGTGCATGCCTGATACAGGCATACTTTGGAATTAAACCCCCTAAATTCGTGTAAATCCTGATCGAAAGAGCCCCTTTGGTTTTTTTGAGCACACTGATTGGTTCAGTTCACCATCATAATTCATAATTTTGTTTGGAATTGGAAAAATGGACGAGAGGAACAAAGTTGGGAAGCAGCAGCAGCAGCCCAAGGACAATGTGGCGGATCCGCCGCCCGCCGAGGGATTGCGACGGTCCAAGCGCAACAAGTACCATCTGGACGTGGCCTCGCTGCTGCTCAGCTCCTCCTCCACCATCCGCCGCGACCGATTGTCATCTCCGCCACCTCCGCCGACAATCAAAGCGACCGCCACAAATAGCAGCAGAAGGCAACAAACGACGCAGGCAACCACCGAAGCAGCAGTCACTGATTGTGAGCAGCCGCCGCCGGTGGCCAAACGACGGGGCGCATCGACGGGGGGAGGCGGAAGGACGAAAAGGACAGGGAAGGAGGCGGAGGATGAGAAGGGCCAAGAGCGGAAGGACGAGGCGGAAGAGCCGGAAGCAGAGGCGAAGGTGGTGGTGCAGACCAGCAGCAGAAGCATCTCGGGGGGAGCGCCCATGGGCACGGAGGACATCCAGTTGCCGGAACAGCTTTTGGAAGGTGGGCATTGGGAGGAGGGGGAGAGAGAGAGCAGCAAATGTTCGAAGTTGGGGAACGCTGCGCAAAATCAAATCCATTTAGCCCATATAGCTCAACATTCGACAGAGTATGCACTCATAATACCTCGTCTTACTCGGTTCGAATTCCCGAATTGACTGAATAGATAAAATGATAGATTTGTGATTTGATATTTTATTGCCATCCTCCCTCAACAGATGATCCCTTTGATGGTGCCGTGGCTGGACAAAACCAGACTCCGCTGGTACCATCTGCGGACGGGAATCTTCTTCAACGAACTACCATTTCAGCGCCAAATGCAGCAAAGCAGCCAACAACAGTGAGAGCATAACTTAGACCAAAGATCGGTGTTAGGGAAATCTGAATTTCGGCAAATTCGGATTTTCGTTATTTTTTATGGCTCCGAATATTCAAAATTTTGGTAGTTGGATTGGTTGTTTTTGGTCTCGAAGTTCTTGGTTCTCCCCGGAGTCGGAGTTTTCCCTATTCTCGCGAGATGCCTCGAATATCTCCTCCCCCTTGATCAGAACGAAACTGGCCCCACAATCTCTGCTGATCACTCTTCCGCTGCAACTCTGGCCGACATTGCGGAAGGCAAGCGGAAACGGAAGGCCCCGCTCAGACACGGCGAATACCAAATTGGGGACGAGGAGGAGGAGGAGAAGTTGTTCAAGACGGTGAAGGTGGAGTACACGGTGCCGAAGGGGGCCAAGGTGGGCGGGGGCGGATGGCCAAAAATCCAAATCCAAGCACCAATTTCAAATTTATGGAAATTTTTCTTGAAATTTGCCATTTCTCAGCCCACTGACGACCACTCCTGCCCCAAATGCCCGGCCGTGTTCGACTCCCGAGTGGGTCTGACCAACCATCTGAAACTGCATGGGACCAAGAAGGAGTTCCCTTGCGAACTCTGCGACTTTTCCTGCACCAACAAGAAGACAATGCGCCAGCACAGGTTGCACAGTGATCATTGGAGCGGACATCTAAAAATTGCGAAATTTGGTCGAGGTTAATCCATCGAAAATTTCCAGAAGAGTCCACGGGCTGAGTCGAAGATCGCGCAGATCGGCAAACGTTCAGCCGAAGGGTGAAATGGTCCAGCCGGTGAAGCTCGAAAAGTCGTCGCCGGAGATGCGTCAGCCAATGTCGCCGCCGCCACAATGTGTGGATGTGAGAGCGATGGACCGAGACAGAGAGATCGGGGTAAGAATTGGCCAAAACTGGATCAGCGGGAGTTGGTGTTCAACGAATCGACTTTTGTTGATACCGTATCGAGTAGTACCTGCAGATGTCGATACCCGATACCGTATCAAATTGGTGTCACTACCGAAACCGAGTTACCGGTACTGATTAGTGCTTATTGATCATCCACCCTAGGAAGCACCGAAGCGGGTGGTCAAGAAAGAGAATGATGCGGAAGAGGAGGAAGAAGAGGAGGGCATGATGCCGGTGCTGGAACAGGAACAGCAGCAGGGCCCGAAACTGGAAGAGAGCGATGGCCAAGCCAAAGGAAGGGATCCAGTGGTGAGGGACAGCAAAGCAGCAGGGGGCTACGACCGGAACACCGTCCAGTGCCCGCACTGCCCCTTCCGCACACAGAGCAACCAGCGCCTGCTGCCGCATCTCCAGGGCCACAACAGGTGAGGACAGCGACTCGGATAAGGGAATCGATCTGGATGCCAAGACCATTATCCAGTAAGACGGATCATAATCCGTGAAGGCCTTTTCCGACTGACAAATGATCGAAAATCAGTTCATTCCCGGTCTTTGTTCAGGGAGTCGGGCTTTGTCTGTTCGGCCTGCGGCTTCAAAAGCGAGTCCAGTGGCTTTCTGCGTCGGCACAGCCAACTCCACGTGGAGGAGTGCAAATGGCCGCCGGACTATGTGGGAATGCCCCATGAAAAGATCGCAATGTTGTTGGTGGCCCATCGGGAAGGGTCGGAGAAGAAAGTTGGAGAAAATTCGACAGAGACGGATGAAGAAGAAAAGAGAGAAAATAGGGATGAAAAGGAAGAAGAAGGGGGAGAAGGAAAGATAGAGGAGGAACAAAAGCCGAAAGAGAAGAAGGCAAAGAAAAAGAAGAACATGGAAGGGAAGAGGAGGATGGCACGGCACGGAAAGAGAACATCGAAGTGGAGATGGTCAACAGGCACCCGACTGATCAGCAGAAAGGTGGGTAACCACTGATCAATGAACAAAGTCGACTACAGTATATAGTATTAAAAATGGAAGAATACGGTGCTGAGATTGTTTTATCTATAGGATTTTGCCATTGTTCATTCTCCTTTTGTTGATCCTTCCAACTTCCAATCATTCCAAGGCCAAGAAAGGACACTTCGCCAAACTGCCATTCCTGATTTGCCGTCGTTGCGGTCTGCACTGCCGATCGGGACCTGCATGCCTGGCACTGCACAAAATCCGACACCATTGGCCCGTAGCCAAAAGGATCGCATTGTGCAGGGAATTGCTGACGGAAAGAATGGCCTGGAGGGAGGACCGGGGGACGGGCACCGGGGCCGAGTATTGGACAATGTTTTTGTCCAAACAAACCAACGATGCCGCAGGGAGAGAGGATGGCCAACTCAACAGGTTGGTGGAACAACTCTGATCTGATTGAAGAAAGAGGCGAATGCTTACACGATTCGTACCAGCAATCGATTAGTGATCGGAAAAACAATATGGACCGGACTCGGGCCATGCGGGCCCGCAAAACCTTTAACCCGCAAACGGACCGGACCGGCATCATCGGGCTCGTAAAAACCCGTATACGGGCCCGGCCCGGTTTCGATCACTAATGCAGATCTACCGTTTTTCGTTGATGGTATATTAATGGTACTAGTAACCGGTTACCGGTTGAATTCCGGGATAAATGCCAATTCTGTGCTGATCTTGATAAAGGGCTGAATCAGATATTGTTGAAATGCTATCTTGATCTAATCTCTAGTTGGAGCTCAGATTGTTGCTTTAGTGCCGACGACTCATCCAATACCGTGCCCAAGAATGGTGGCAAAATATTTCGGTGCCGAAGTTGTCCCTTTGCAACGGATCAGGTCTTCCGCTTGCAGAAGCACGAGAACAAACATTTGGTCAAATCGGAGCACCAGGTCAGTGTTTGTTGGTGGTAGCCCATTAGTAAATTTGATTTTTGGGTTCTTGGATCCTTAGCCTTTTGGATATTTGATTCCCTCCTTTTGATCAGTTTCCCTTCTGATCACTTTGCCTGATCACTTCCCAACCGTTTTTTTTTGTTCAGTGTGCCGACTGCTCCTTTTCTTGCCGTTCCCTGGACATTTTGGCCCAACACATGCGACTCCACGACAAACACAACAACATTGGCCAACAAAAACGTTCATCGTCCCGCCAATCCACCCCCTCCCAACGCTCGGCACCATCCCCATCCGTCCCGCCGATCACTTCGACTTCATCCGCTGATCCCCCAAAATTGGCACCCATCCGGCGCAGCGAAGCCCATTACTGTCCCCACTGTCCGTACTCGTCAAAGCACAATTGCGACATGAAGGCACATATGAAGGTGGGGGCCAGAGAGAGGAGGAAGGGACTGATCAACCGATGATGATCATTTTGATTTATCAACTGATCTGGGTCGTCTGATAAGGGAGGGGATAAGGGATCCAATATCTGATCATTCATATCGATCCATTGAAACCGATCAATACATAATTATTTTGCTGATCTAGATGCACGAGGAACGCCGCAAATTTGCTTGCCCCTTTTGCACCTACAGCACAAAACGGTAGGCATTTCAGGACTCTCGAACCTAAATCACGATTGATCCTTTAATCATAACGGTCTTTTCCGCTTTTTCTCAGGCAAAATGCCCTGATCGCGCATGAGCAATTGCACCGCAAGGGCCCTTTGCTGGGCAGTCCGGCTGTGCTGGGCACCCGAGGCGCCCCATGTCGTCGGTTGAAACAAATTTTTGAGAAGAGCGGCTCATCAGGGAAAGCACTCATTGGCGAGCGAATCCGCTTCGATGATGCACGGACGCACTTCTACCGCTGTGCCCTGAAGGAATGCGGCCAGGAGGTGCCCTTCTGTGCAGATTTGGCCCGACACGCGCGTCATCACCGTGCCGAATGGACGCGGAAACGCAAATTCAAGTGCGCGAAGTGTGGATTCGGCACGGATATGGAGAAACGCATGGAGGCGCATCAGAACGCAACGCACGGAAGGGGGTTGGCGGAGGACGGCGAGAAAAACGCACGCACCGATGCGGGCATATTCATGTGCAAGTCAGCGGGAGGGGGAGGGACAACTCTTGACCAGAGATCATTGATCAATGATCATCGACACTCATTTTCCGCCGTTTTTAGGGAATGCCCCTTTGCCACCGTGAATTACGCCAAATTCTGGAACCATCGCCAGAAACACAAACGGGCCAACCGGTTCACCTGTCCATACTGTTCGTTCAGCTCCGGATCAGCACAATGCTACGCAGAACATATGATCCTTCACGGGGAGCCGAAGGAAGAAAAGAGGGCGACGACAAAGGAGGAGGGGAAGGAGGGCAAAAAGGAGGAGACGATGGAGGAGCAGGGCAAGAAGGAAGAAGAAGAGGAGAAGTGCAAAAAGGAGCAAAAGGATGAAAAGGAAGAGAATCAGGAGCAGATCATNGGAGGGGATAAGGGATCCAATATCTGATCATTCATATCGATCCATTGAAACCGATCAATACATAATTATTTTGCTGATCTAGATGCACGAGGAACGCCGCAAATTTGCTTGCCCCTTTTGCACCTACAGCACAAAACGGTAGGCATTTCAGGACTCTCGAACCTAAATCACGATTGATCCTTTAATCATAACGGTCTTTTCCGCTTTTTCTCAGGCAAAATGCCCTGATCGCGCATGAGCAATTGCACCGCAAGGGCCCTTTGCTGGGCAGTCCGGCTGTGCTGGGCACCCGAGGCGCCCCATGTCGTCGGTTGAAACAAATTTTTGAGAAGAGCGGCTCATCAGGGAAAGCACTCATTGGCGAGCGAATCCGCTTCGATGATGCACGGACGCACTTCTACCGCTGTGCCCTGAAGGAATGCGGCCAGGAGGTGCCCTTCTGTGCAGATTTGGCCCGACACGCGCGTCATCACCGTGCCGAATGGACGCGGAAACGCAAATTCAAGTGCGCGAAGTGTGGATTCGGCACGGATATGGAGAAACGCATGGAGGCGCATCAGAACGCAACGCACGGAAGGGGGTTGGCGGAGGACGGCGAGAAAAACGCACGCACCGATGCGGGCATATTCATGTGCAAGTCAGCGGGAGGGGGAGGGACAACTCTTGACCAGAGATCATTGATCAATGATCATCGACACTCATTTTCCGCCGTTTTTAGGGAATGCCCCTTTGCCACCGTGAATTACGCCAAATTCTGGAACCATCGCCAGAAACACAAACGGGCCAACCGGTTCACCTGTCCATACTGTTCGTTCAGCTCCGGATCAGCACAATGCTACGCAGAACATATGATCCTTCACGGGTAGCCGAAGGAAGAAAAGAGGGCGACGACAAAGGAGGAGGGGAAGGAGGGCAAAAAGGAGGAGACGATGGAGGAGCAGGGCAAGAAGGAAGAAGAAGAGGAGAAGTGCAAAAAGGAGCAAAAGGATGAAAAGGAAGAGAATCAGGAGCAGATCATCGCCACCACGAAGAGCAAAGGGACGAACGGAGTCACAGCCACAATCACCACAACAGCAGCCACGACCCAACAGCGTCGGTCCATGGACTTGCCACCATTCCAGCGGCACAAGTTCGAGCAGTTCAGCGCCGCACTTCCACCCGCAAAGCAGATGAAAACGATGGCAGCAAAGGGCAAGGAAGTCGGTGAGTTGTGGAACTGCACATTAAGAAGGGATGTATGTACTCTCCGATCCAACTTCCAACTATTATTTTTTATTTTCACAATTCAGATGCACTCTCCACTGATTCGTCCTCCTCAACTTCATCCTCATCATCATCTTCGGCGGGTTCAAAGTCAAAATGCTGCCCTGAGTGTCCATTTGGTCTGTCTAGTCGATGTACATATTCCATGTCCCTGGTTCAATACTTCCTCAGAATGCCATGACGGGGTCCTTCTCAAATTGCACTTGGAGATGCATCGTCCCGGGGTCAACCGTCCCTACAGCTGTACATTGTGCTCCTTCAGGTACCATGAAATTTTTAAAAGTGTCATTTTACATATCTATGAGGAATACTTCACTTCCTATAAAATGGACCCTTACAATTAATCTTGGATTTTGGCCCTTATATCGCTCTATCTCATCCTCTTCAGCTGCTTCTCCGCCGAATCCCTGCACATCCACTTGTCCATGCATGCCTCGGCCACCACTCTCGAGCAAAGCGTGCCTTCGTCGTCGTCTTCGGCGGATGTTGCCACATCATCATCATCATCCGTTGGCGCTGCCACCGCTTCGGTCCAAAAAGGAGCATCTGCTGCAACCGCGGGCACTTCCTCCGCACCGGCACTGCAATGTTCACAGTGCAACTTCAAATGTGCCGAGCGGGAGCAGTTCCTTGNATCAGTTTCCCTTCTGATCACTTTGCCTGATCACTTCCCAACCGTTTTTTTTTGTTCAGTGTGCCGACTGCTCCTTTTCTTGCCGTTCCCTGGACATTTTGGCCCAACACATGCGACTCCACGACAAACACAACAACATTGGCCAACAAAAACGTTCATCGTCCCGCCAATCCACCCCCTCCCAACGCTCGGCACCATCCCCATCCGTCCCGCCGATCACTTCGACTTCATCCGCTGATCCCCCAAAATTGGCACCCATCCGGCGCAGCGAAGCCCATTACTGTCCCCACTGTCCGTACTCGTCAAAGCACAATTGCGACATGAAGGCACATATGAAGGTGGGGGCCAGAGAGAGGAGGAAGGGACTGATCAACCGATGATGATCATTTTGATTTATCAACTGATCTGGGTCGTCTGATAAGGGAGGGGATAAGGGATCCAATATCTGATCATTCATATCGATCCATTGAAACCGATCAATACATAATTATTTTGCTGATCTAGATGCACGAGGAACGCCGCAAATTTGCTTGCCCCTTTTGCACCTACAGCACAAAACGGTAGGCATTTCAGGACTCTCGAACCTAAATCACGATTGATCCTTTAATCATAACGGTCTTTTCCGCTTTTTCTCAGGCAAAATGCCCTGATCGCGCATGAGCAATTGCACCGCAAGGGCCCTTTGCTGGGCAGTCCGGCTGTGCTGGGCACCCGAGGCGCCCCATGTCGTCGGTTGAAACAAATTTTTGAGAAGAGCGGCTCATCAGGGAAAGCACTCATTGGCGAGCGAATCCGCTTCGATGATGCACGGACGCACTTCTACCGCTGTGCCCTGAAGGAATGCGGCCAGGAGGTGCCCTTCTGTGCAGATTTGGCCCGACACGCGCGTCATCACCGTGCCGAATGGACGCGGAAACGCAAATTCAAGTGCGCGAAGTGTGGATTCGGCACGGATATGGAGAAACGCATGGAGGCGCATCAGAACGCAACGCACGGAAGGGGGTTGGCGGAGGACGGCGAGAAAAACGCACGCACCGATGCGGGCATATTCATGTGCAAGTCAGCGGGAGGGGGAGGGACAACTCTTGACCAGAGATCATTGATCAATGATCATCGACACTCATTTTCCGCCGTTTTTAGGGAATGCCCCTTTGCCACCGTGAATTACGCCAAATTCTGGAACCATCGCCAGAAACACAAACGGGCCAACCGGTTCACCTGTCCATACTGTTCGTTCAGCTCCGGATCAGCACAATGCTACGCAGAACATATGATCCTTCACGGGGAGCCGAAGGAAGAAAAGAGGGCGACGACAAAGGAGGAGGGGAAGGAGGGCAAAAAGGAGGAGACGATGGAGGAGCAGGGCAAGAAGGAAGAAGAAGAGGAGAAGTGCAAAAAGGAGCAAAAGGATGAAAAGGAAGAGAATCAGGAGCAGATCATCGCCACCACGAAGAGCAAAGGGACGAACGGAGTCACAGCCACAATCACCACAACAGCAGCCACGACCCAACAGCGTCGGTCCATGGACTTGCCACCATTCCAGCGGCACAAGTTCGAGCAGTTCAGCGCCGCACTTCCACCCGCAAAGCAGATGAAAACGATGGCAGCAAAGGGCAAGGAAGTCGGTGAGTTGTGGAACTGCACATTAAGAAGGGATGTATGTACTCTCCGATCCAACTTCCAACTATTATTTTTTATTTTCACAATTCAGATGCACTCTCCACTGATTCGTCCTCCTCAACTTCATCCTCATCATCATCTTCGGCGGGTTCAAAGTCAAAATGCTGCCCTGAGTGTCCATTTGGTCTGTCTAGTCGATGTACATATTCCATGTCCCTGGTTCAATACTTCCTCAGAATGCCATGACGGGGTCCTTCTCAAATTGCACTTGGAGATGCATCGTCCCGGGGTCAACCGTCCCTACAGCTGTACATTGTGCTCCTTCAGGTACCATGAAATTTTTAAAAGTGTCATTTTACATATCTATGAGGAATACTTCACTTCCTATAAAATGGACCCTTACAATTAATCTTGGATTTTGGCCCTTATATCGCTCTATCTCATCCTCTTCAGCTGCTTCTCCGCCGAATCCCTGCACATCCACTTGTCCATGCATGCCTCGGCCACCACTCTCGAGCAAAGCGTGCCTTCGTCGTCGTCTTCGGCGGATGTTGCCACATCATCATCATCATCCGTTGGCGCTGCCACCGCTTCGGTCCAAAAAGGAGCATCTGCTGCAACCGCGGGCACTTCCTCCGCACCGGCACTGCAATGTTCACAGTGCAACTTCAAATGTGCCGAGCGGGAGCAGTTCCTTGCACATCGCAAGGAACATG
This sequence comes from Rotylenchulus reniformis, assembly GCA_001026735.1. Classification (NCBI taxonomy): domain Eukaryota; kingdom Metazoa; phylum Nematoda; class Chromadorea; order Rhabditida; family Hoplolaimidae; genus Rotylenchulus; species Rotylenchulus reniformis. The sequence continues at coordinate 78,702 of LDKF01000550.1, forward strand.
TACAGGTAACGGGAAGGGGTGGATGGGTATGGCAAATAGTTGATCCATGGGGGGTATGGCACTAGTTGATCCACCACTCCGATCACCTTAAGTTGCTTCAACAACGACTGATGACCATCATCAAGCGGTCATCTGGCGGCGACACCTTGCTGTCCGGCGGCATCGGATCCGGCTTCGGGATGCCATCCAGGAACGGAGNTGGTTCAATACTTCCTCAGAATGCCATGACGGGGTCCTTCTCAAATTGCACTTGGAGATGCATCGTCCCGGGGTCAACCGTCCCTACAGCTGTACATTGTGCTCCTTCAGGTACCATGAAATTTTTAAAAGTGTCATTTTACATATCTATGAGGAATACTTCACTTCCTATAAAATGGACCCTTACAATTAATCTTGGATTTTGGCCCTTATATCGCTCTATCTCATCCTCTTCAGCTGCTTCTCCGCCGAATCCCTGCACATCCACTTGTCCATGCATGCCTCGGCCACCACTCTCGAGCAAAGCGTGCCTTCGTCGTCGTCTTCGGCGGATGTTGCCACATCATCATCATCCGTTGGCGCTGCCACCGCTTCGGTCCAAAAAGGAGCATCTGCTGCAACCGCGGGCACTTCCTCCGCACCGGCACTGCAATGTTCACAGTGCAACTTCAAATGTGCCGAGCGGGAGCAGTTCCTTGCACATCGCAAGGAACATGTACAGGTAACGGGAAGGGGTGGATGGGTATGGCAAATAGTTGATCCATGGGGGGTATGGCACTAGTTGATCCACCACTCCGATCACCTTAAGTTGCTTCAACAACGACTGATGACCATCATCAAGCGGTCATCTGGCGGCGACACCTTGCTGTCCGGCGGCATCGGATCCGGCTTCGGGATGCCATCCAGGAACGGAGACAGGCCGAAGGCGGCGGGAGGTGGTCGAGGAACTTCCGGTGGGGGAGGCGGAAGCAGCAGATCCCAGCAGGATAAGCAGCACTACTGCTCCCGGTGCTCCTTCCGTTGTGGGTTTTCACTTTTCTAATATGTTTCTCTTTGTCCTGAAAAATATGGATGAAACATTTTTTCCATACTGATCGATTATTCTTGCCATTGGCCAATTATTGATCTCCTATCTTTCCCAGATCTTGGCCTCAAGTTCTTTGTTTTTCCGTTGGCCAGATCACCCAGTTGCTAGGCCATTCTTTCCACAGGTGACACCGTCCAAGCATTCACCCGCCACTGGGAACACCACCGCATTGACCACCGATCTCGGCCCGGCCATTTCCGCTGCTCGGCCTGCGACTACAGTTCGGACACCCGCAACGTGGTGTTGTTCCACGAGCGCAACCACCACCTGGTACCAAGATAAATACAGTATGACTCCATATGGCGTTTGATATCCTCACTTTTCAGGACATTCCGTTGTCATCGCTCTGTCGAAACATCGAATTGAACCCTTTTACCCAAAGTGGTACAAACAATGCTGCTGCTGCTGATGTTGGTGGCACGGACACCAAATATAACCAATTCGCGGCTGCAAAAAGTTGTTGATCATCAAGCAATCATTTGTTTTTTATTTATTTTATATTTTTTGTTTTTTCTTTTTATAATAAAGGAATTGGGTAATATTATGCATATGAGTTTTTTGTCCCAAAATGGTATCAACAGCAGGTGTGATAATTATTACAGCGAAGGAAGTCGACGAGGGTGATAATGATAATAGTCGGAGCAGGTGAAGGGAGGGACAACAGATGTTCGGGAGTTCGAATGGCATGAACATNCACCGCTTCGGTCCAAAAAGGAGCATCTGCTGCAACCGCGGGCACTTCCTCCGCACCGGCACTGCAATGTTCACAGTGCAACTTCAAATGTGCCGAGCGGGAGCAGTTCCTTGCACATCGCAAGGAACATGTACAGGTAACGGGAAGGGGTGGATGGGTATGGCAAATAGTTGATCCATGGGGGGTATGGCACTAGTTGATCCACCACTCCGATCACCTTAAGTTGCTTCAACAACGACTGATGACCATCATCAAGCGGTCATCTGGCGGCGACACCTTGCTGTCCGGCGGCATCGGATCCGGCTTCGGGATGCCATCCAGGAACGGAGACAGGCCGAAGACGGCGGGAGGTGGTCGAGGAACTTCCGGTGGGGGAGGCGGAAGCAGATCCCAGCAGGATAAGCAGCACTACTGCTCCCGGTGCTCCTTCCGTTGTGGGTTTTCACTTTTCTAATATGTTTCTCTTTGTCCTGAAAAATATGGATGAAACATTTTTTCCATACTGATCGATTATTCTTGCCATTGGCCAATTATTGATCTCCTATCTTTCCCAGATCTTGGCCTCAAGTTCTTTGTTTTTCCGTTGGCCAGATCACCCAGTTGCTAGGCCATTCTTTCCACAGGTGACACCGTCCAAGCATTCACCCGCCACTGGGAACACCACCGCATTGACCACCGATCTCGGCCCGGCCATTTCCGCTGCTCGGCCTGCGACTACAGTTCGGACACCCGCAACGTGGTGTTGTTCCACGAGCGCAACCACCACCTGGTACCAAGATAAATACAGTATGACTCCATATGGCGTTTGATATCCTCACTTTTCAGGACATTCCGTTGTCATCGCTCTGTCGAAACATCGAATTGAACCCTTTTACCCAAAGTGGTACAAACAATGCTGCTGCTGCTGATGTTGGTGGCACGGACACCAAATATAACCAATTCGCGGCTGCAAAAAGTTGTTGATCATCAAGCAATCATTTGTTTTTTATTTATTTTATATTTTTTGTTTTTTCTTTTTATAATAAAGGAATTGGGTAATATTATGCATATGAGTTTTTTGTCCCAAAATGGTATCAACAGCAGGTGTGATAATTATTACAGCGAAGGAAGTCGACGAGGGTGATAATGATAATAGTCGGAGCAGGTGAAGGGAGGGACAACAGATGTTCGGGAGTTCGAATGGCATGAACATTCGGCTAAAGCAGGATAATTCCTTGGTCTGTCTATGGTCACCCTGTTCATTTGTTTGGATTCATTTCTCGACTTTCCTGCGATCTCAACTTTCTCCTGATGGAATTGGACCATTTCCCGGGTCCTACTAATCGATCATCTGCCGATTCTCGACCATTTTTGCGCATTCAACCAACATTGCCCCAAATACCGTCTGATTTGATTCACCGATTCCATAGCGGTACCTTCTTTGGTGCATCATTCAGTTGTCGATCTAGTTTTTGTTCTATTTCCATGTTCTCGAACCGTGGCCGTGCAGTTCTGCAGTTTGACCGCAGTTGCCGGTAGGTGTGGTCTAAGTTTGACGGCACCGAATCCGGCGTCGGGAATGGAATTTTTACACCACCAATCCCTAATTTAAGACTCCTCCCGCAGTCCTTCCTGACTCTCGACATTTCTCCCAATGTGCAGTGACTCCTTGCTCTCCGCCTCCTCCTGGTTCCACCCCCTACTTTTGTCCATCACCTGCTTCACCGTACTGCTCCAACTCTACATCCTTTGGCTTGTGCTTGCCAAATCCCCCAAGGAAATGCATGCCTTTCGCTTTGTGCTTTGTCTATTCACAGTAATGATACATTCCCAGATCATCCTTCAATTCCATATTTATCTAACTTATCAGTGCCTGGACATGTGCTTCACCATATCTCTCGGCATCTTGTTGGACCCAGACCTGTTGGTTCCATTGGCCAAGGGTGCTTTCGTGGATGGGCTGGCCCGGTGGTTGGGTCCAGACGGGGGAAGAATCGGGGTAATTACCCAAGCAAACATTAATTATGTTATCAAATTATCATTTCCCAAAAAGTTTGGCCTAGCAATCGCCTCCGGTGCCGGAATGCTCGCCTCCCAAGTGTATGCTCTGCTGTTTCGGGCCACTGCCATCCAACAACACTTTCCCCGATTGCACGACCAATTCAACCACTACGCCACTCGAGTTGGCTGCATTTTCCTCGGAATTGTCATAATGACAATTTGTGGAGTGGCGGCCTACTACTCGCTGGCCTCCTCGGAGGTTATCTTAGGAACAAATAATTGGATCCAAAAAACCAATTCGGCCCGGGTACCAAGATGGAAATGCCATTTTGACACACCATGCGTGATATTTTACATAATTTGTTGGTCTTCATTTGATCATCAATAACATTTACCCTATTTGATGCTGAACAGGAGATCATTCCGGTGCTCCGTTCCCGGCACCATTTCGACCAAGTGCTTCCCCTGTTGCGCATGCGCAATGACTCCGTCCTAATCCTTTTCAACATTGACAGCACTGCCACCCACTGGCTTTTCCTTCTGATGGGATCCGGATTTGGGCTGGCCCAGCTGCTCAGTCTGGCCCTGTCCACCCTGATCTACCGTACCCTGAGGGCAAATGCACACCGATTCTCTGCCCGCACCTACCAGTTGCATCTTCAGCTCACCATCCTGCTGATTGTACAGGTACAGATCGCTGAATTTTTATAGGTGTCCATAGGAACCTTCCCTGACCGAATTTACAGTGTCTATCAATGTTATCTCTCACTTTTCCTCTTTTTTTCCTCGCCGTGAAAAGATAACATAAGATATAAGAGAAAATCATTGGCTTCATATTGTTTTCCTTTGGATTTGTGGACACCGGCTGAAAAATCTTGGGCTGTAATCATAACTTACAGTACCTGGGATGGGTCGTATCACATATCTGATCTGTATCCTCTCCTTCATTATCCCCGAAATGTGATCAGATCAATCTTCCTTCCCAATCAGATCAATTCTCCTTTCCACTTCCATCTGACCAATTTGTTTCTAATCCTTCTCTGATCAGATCTATGTCTCCTCCCTCTCAAAAATCGTTTCACCTCGATCTATTTTGATCTATCATCTCGTTGACGAAGTTTGGCCCTATCTGATCAGATCTGGGTTCCTGAAGTTTCATCCAATCTGATCAGACCTAATCCCTGGCCCCCCAGTTTTGTCTTCCGATCCTGCTGGTGGTGCTCCCCGCCAGTGCCGGCCTCCTCGCCATCCTCTGGTCCCTCTGCGTCGACAAATCCATCGCCGACCTTGCCCTGCTGCTGATCAGTGTTTACGCTCTCTGCAACTGTCTGATCACCCTGTTGTTCATCACTCCTTTCCGTCAGCACACCAAAAAGCTGATTCTGTGGCCATTCGGGAAAAAGGCACAAGTCGGACCCACCGGCGGGATGATGATGTCCACCAACAACAACAACGACATCGGGAACCCGAACATTTAAGAATTCCCCGGAGTCCAACATTCTAACGATCAGGGAAAACTGATCGAATCTGACCAGTGATCACAGGCTCTTTCCCACATAACTACTAGTATAATGATCTTTGATCCCTTATCTGACTGCCACACCAATTGGTCTTTGAGCGGATTTTTAATTAAATATAAACCAATAAAAATCGAAAAACCCAGCTATTGGCCAAGTATGAAACACTGGGGGCAATAAGATTGAATTTAATGGCCAGCATAAACTTCGTAAACGTTTGACTATAATTTTCCCAATTATAAAAAATGGGGTTTGCGAATCAAAAATGAAAAATGGTTCATAAATAATTTGTAGATTTTAATTTTCAAAAATGAAGAACAATGAATGCAACAAAACACAATCAGTGAACGAAATGAATTGATCCAAAAATGATGAATGAGTTGGTTGGGTTGATCTTCACGGGGATTTCCAAAGGGAATTGGCCTGATGGGAACAAAAGGAAAGCTTATGATCAGCGGATGGATGGTGGATGAACAAACGGAGGAGGAGGATTGAGAGAAGGATGGATGGCATAAATTTGGGGAAGACGAGGAGAGTGAGGAGAGGATTGAGTGAGTGAAAGGGCCAAAGGATCCATGAGAATGTGGCCAAGAAGGAATCTATACGAATATGGCCACAAAGGGATGTAACGGGATGGTTGAATTTATCCCATGGCCGTTTCATCATTTTTGAATCTCCTGAAATTAATTTGTTTAAAGAACTTATGCTACATATGTAGAAGGGAGATGATTCTTTAGAGAGCCCAAAAATAATCATCTACTGAATCTCTAATCCAACCTGGCCGGGCGCTACGAAGTATGAAAAATAATCTATAACAATTACAGCAGGAATACTCTAAAAATGCTAAGAGCGGAAGTGGACCCGTAGACCCCTGGCATCGACATAGAAATTCCATTTTTAAACAATTTTTTTGGTGGGGAACCGGCGGGAGAGAAGGAGATGATGGTGAAGAGAGTGAACAAAGTGTTTTACCCGCATTTGTTATACTGGGGAGGGAAGAGTAAAGGTGAAGGTAAGGTATACTGTAAGTACATCGGGTTAAAGTAAGTACATGGAAAGCAAAGTGTGAGGGTGAGGAGGATGAGTGAATGGCCGAGATGAGGGAGGCATGCCGAGCAGAGACAGAAAGAACATACACCGTTGAATGGTTGTTGTGAGTTGTGACAGACAGACACTCTGGACTTGCTGGACAATATTGTACAGTAGTAGAGATCCAGTACCCGTTGAACATGACAACTTTTTCGGGACTAGCAGGTCGGCAGAATTCGGATCCTCACAGGTATTCGGGACCTAAACACACTTTACTCCGTAGATGAATTCATTCAGGATAAAAAGTGCCAAAGAAAAAATAATAAATGCCAACCAAAATAGGGAATTTGGACGTCCTTGTAGCCCTTCAGCCAGTAGGTGGTCTGCTTGCCCTTGCCCTTCATCTCCACTTCGCCCCGGAGGTCCAACTGGAAGTCGGGGTCCTGGCTGAGCAACTGATTGGTGGTGGAGGAAACATGGATGCGCAGAGCTGGAAGTGGGGGGGGGTGAATGAAGTGCCAAAGGACAAAGAAATTCAATTTCTTGTTTTTCGGGTATTGAGCATGAAAGTGATGTTAGCTTTTTTTCATTTGCAAATTGCTATCATGATGAACAAATACTTACGCAATCCGTTGCTCTCCATCCGGCTGGAGGTGTTCACGGTGTCTCCGAACAGACAATACCTGGGCATCTTGGACCCGACCACCCCGGCCACCACGGATCCTGCAAAATTTTTGATGAATTTTGGGGATAAATAAACTTGAAGATCCGGAATAGGTTGGAAGCTTCCGATCCGATACAAAATTTCCGATGGTTTAAAACAAAATTGGAGAGAATACGGTTCATGGACTAATTCTTTGGAAAGTGGTATGAAAGGATGATCGACTGACCCGAATGGATCCCAATTCGGAGTTTCAGCTGCTCGTTGGGCCTATGCCTGATGGTGAAGTTCTTCACTTTGTGCAGAAGGGCAAGGGACATCTGAACAGATCGGACAACATGAAAAAGAACAAAATTGTCAAAGTTGTACCTGAGCAATTTGAGAGGCATGTTCGGTGGTACGCTCGGGCAGTCCGGAGACGACCATGTAGGCATCGCCGATGGTCTCCACCTTGTACACCTGGAAGTTGTCCACAACGCTGTCGAAGGCCAGGTACAGGTCGTTGAGCAGAGTGACCACCTGGAGAAGGGAATGATGAAAAGTGATGTGGCAGCCGAGTCCGGCATGATTCGATTTTTACTAATAAAGGCCACCAAACCGATGTCGATGACCATATGAATAAACTCCTTCAGAATTCGAAATTATCGACCCCTTTTCGCGGAAAATTCCAAAATCTGACGGCACTCACTTGCATGGGCGTGGACAGGGCGGACAGTGCGGTGAAGCCGACAATGTCCGAGAAGTAGATGGTCACGCAGTCGTAGGACTCGGCCTGCACCGGGTTGCCCGCGATCAGTTGGTCCGCGATGGACGGTGGCAACAGCTGGTGCAGCAGCTCCTCCACCTTTTTCTTCTCCGCCAGGTACTCCTGGGTCCGCTCCTCCACCAATCCCTCCAAGTTGGTCGCGTACTGCTCCATGCGCTTCAGCAGGTTGTCCACCAGGTTGCTGGTCTCGTTTTCCCTGAACGCGAGAAATCAAAGGACAAAGTATCGATCGATGATCGCATCGATCGAAAAAGAAGATCGATACTCTGAAGACCATTGATCTAGCCCAGAGCTATGCTAATATGTAAGTATTTATGGTATATTAGAAAGTTGCTGGCTGTTAATTGCCAAACTCAGTTAGGTGTTAGTCTAATCCCTATTCCTTAGTTAGCCCCCTCCTCTTCCGCACTTGTTCAGCGTGTGCACCACTTTCCGGATGGTGCTGAAATCGGGCCGTGCATGTGGGTTCTCGCTCCAAGAAGCCATCATCAGGTCCAGCAGTTTCTTCACGGTTTCCGGAGTGTCGTCTACCGGGGAGAAGTCCGGGATCACTGGCCTGTACAGGTCCATCTCGATTTGGGGGATCAGTTTCAGTTGTTCGATGATCTCTGAAGTGGGTTTAAATGGTAAAGGAAGCTAGTTGAGGCTTTAAAGATTTCCCCGATTTTTTATGTTAAAACCTCAAAACCCTTCGGAAGCCCATCTTCCGAAAATTCTGAAAATGGAGGGGTAGAGTGCGGTACCCTGGTTCAAGAGAAAGTTCAAAAATTTAGCACTTGGATACTACCACCATTTAGGATCTGAGATTAATCTCGATTAGGTATCTTGATGAGGATTTCCAATGTTATTTTCATTTCTTACCCTGGGGACTCGGACTCTCCTCCTCGCCCCGGTAGAAGGCACCCTTCCTGTACAGCATTTCGTGCAGGATCAGCGCAAAACTGTACACATCGCCCTTCTGGGTGCCCTGGATGGGTCCGTTCGGGTCCCTCAGCAGTTCGGGTGCCGTCCACAGTTTTTCTGTAAATTCGACCAATCATTTTTGGTCCAATTCGACTTTTCGGACTTCTGTAATAGGCGTGGGTGCCCAGTTCCTCCTGGTTGGTCTCCTCCATGGCGTGCAACTCGGCCAGCCCAAAGTCGGTCACCTTCAGCACAAATCGGCTGTCCACCACACAGTTGGAGGACTTGAGACGCCCGTGGGTGCGGATCAGGGACCCGTGTAGGTAGTGCATGCCCTGCAAAATCATATAAGGATTGCAGAATTCGAAGAAGGAAAAATCGAAAAAATGGGGAAAATATTGGCAGAACCCCATCAAAACCAACACCCTATAGGAGAGGTAAATCGCGAATTTTGGTTAAAATGTTCTTCAGAATGGGCTTTTGCATATGATTTAGCAAAAAGAATTTGCTGATCGGCTTCTATCCGATCGATGACCATTTTCGATTCTTCATATTATGGTCTTATTCTGCTTCGGTGTTTCTTTTGGCCCCAAGTATCGTTGTTCAGCTAATAATCCACTAACTTGGCCCTCACCTTGACCAGGTCGTGCAGCAGCGAGTATTTCATCATCTTGTCCAGCTTGATCTTCTCGTTCTCCAGAATGTCCTCCAACGACCCCTTCGGGCAGTACTCCGTCACTATGCAGTAGTTCGGCGCGTCCACACATGCCCCGCAGAAGCGGGTTATGTGGTCGTGTTGCAGGTCCTTCATCTCCTTGAGCTGGACCAGCAAGGATCTGGGCAGGTCCAGCTTCGGGTACTTCTTCGGGTCCAAGTTCAGCATTTTAATGGCCACCATGGTGCCCTTGTACATGGCCGTCTTGGTGAAGATCTGGGCATTGTTTTGCATCTGAATGGTCTCCACCGAGCCGCCACTCTGAATAGAAAAATGATTTTAGATAAAAATTCTATGAATTTGAGACTCTAATTCCAGAGGGACCCTTATTAAAATTCGAGGTGATCGAGACTGCTTAAGGCCTTTATGGCATTATAAGATATTCACTTTAAAGAATCGGATTTGCCTTAAATGTTGCCCTTTATATATGGATTTTAAGATATTTTTTGTTAGAAAAAATCGACCCAAAAATGAAACACGAACTAGAAAAGTACGGCGAATTGGATCAGTACCAGAATAGAAGGTCTGGTTTTTCCCTGGAGCACTATTCTGGTACAGCAGGTTTTTTCAGACCTCGGATTCCTTGCATGAATCGATAAAGAAAATTTGGATTCAGATTGGATTTAATTCTAACAGAAATGGCATTTTTAGAAATCCCGGTCCTTATTTGGTTTGGCCCCTTCCCCCGACTCGCCTTGATGGAATATCCGCTGAAGGAGAACTTGCGGGTTCTGGAGAAGGAGCCCAGGGACTTTTTGGCGCTGGTCATGTCCAGCTCCTCCAGCTCCGCGCTGGACTTGTTCCGGTTGGAGTTGTTGGAGTGCGAGTAGGTGGGCGATGCGATGTTGTTGCCCCTCAGCACCACCGCCGTGCTCCTGCTCCCCGGGTTCGGGTTGTTGTTGGCGTTGTTCTCCGCTATTGTGCCCACATGGTTCTGCTCCACGCTGGACTTCTTCTGCTGTTGGTCACTGTTCGGCGACGACTTTTTGCGCGTGAAAATGCTGAATTTGCGGTCGATGATGGCGGAGATCTTGCGAGTTGCGCCGGAGGAGGAGCTGCGCTGAAATCGGTGATTAATCTCATGATATAATGCCGGAAATGTAATGTGGTGTGAGTGAGGGTGGTTAGATATGTAAGAGGACTACAAACATGTGGGTGTTGTTAAAATGGACAAAGATGGTGAGAACAGTGAAGTGCGCACTGCAAAATGCCAAATTCTGGTGATGGTGGAAGTGGGTGAGGTAGTGTGTGGAAAGTGGAGGGTGGTGGTCGTGGTGAGTCATGGATCATGTGTTAAGCTCATTGGACATAAGTTAGTCTTAGCTTCATAGGGGGAGTTAGTGTTAGGGGGGCGGAGGCTTGATAGGGGAACGAGTTAGTCTTAGAAATGGAGAAATCTTAGATTTTCAGCTTTGTTAGTGTTTAGATTCTTGAAAAAAGAGGGGTTAGAGTTGGGTTTAAAAAATGGACCTAAACTAATAAGTTAACAAAGTTCAAATACGGGACAACCAATTGACTGTTCACCAATTTTGAATTTACACTTTCACTAACCCTTTCCATTCTTAGATCTGAGCCCAGAGTGTCTCCCTAAAAATATTTGGGGTATAAATGGTATTGAGGGAAGGGAATTTGGTGAGTTTTGCCAAAGCGTGAAATTGTGCCAAAAATGACGGGAAAAGTGTTTTCTGTTGTGCTTGGCATTGCTCACCAAACGTGCTCTCTGCACAACCTGCATCACTGCAAACTCGTTCATCTCCTCTTCAGGGAACTGCAAGCAATGGTTATTGGGGGCCCAAAAAGGAGAAAATAGATGGATCATGATTGATCGGTTGATCGGGAAAGACCGAGATTCCAGGGTAATTGTGGAGATTTCCACCCATAGGATGAAATTACCTATCAAAGAGAAATCGGGTGCCATAGACAGTCAACGGGTTATTTGTATGGTACAGTAGGTGTTAAATGTATGCAAAGGACGGGGGTTGGTACTGCATCGACAGGCGCAAGATACCAGGGTTTGCTCCATGGACAAATAGAAGAAATGTTATTTTTGGTGATCAAGGACGGGTTACGGTATTCATGGGACGGTAATCGAATTTGTGGATACTGTACTGTTGCTGTGTATGTTGTACTGTCCAATTTCCACAAACCTTGTCCGATCCGATGGAGTTGCGGCTGTTTGAGCGCAGCAGTGCCTCGGACTGTTCCGCCGCGTCCATTTTGGATTTGCCGCTGTTCTGTTGCCGCTTCTTCTTCTTCTCCCTCCGAAAGTCCTCCCCGTCCAGCTCCTCCCACTTGATCTTCCAGGTCATCTTGGCCAGTTCGGCCTCGGCCCTGTACCGCCTAAAATTTTTGGATTTTTTTTTGAAATTTTAAGATTTCCAAGTAATTCCACAGGGTAAAACGGGCTCTTAAACCTAATTCTAGAAATCGATAACTGGTGATTATATTGAGCGATTCAAACTTTTTAAAATAAAAATATCACCAACCTGTAGAAAATTATGAAGCCAATCTGAAGGAAGAGAAGGAATTAAGCTCTAATTATACTGATCTGACCCTCCCCTCTCCCAGATTACCCACCATCAGAATGACCACCACAATGCCCAGGCCCATCAAGGCGTACACGTGTGCCGGGTACCCCTCGGGACACTTGGAATGGTCCCAGCCGCACACCCTTTGATCGGACAAAATTATTGATCAACCGATCACTTTTTGAATCCTTACGGTGAATCCTTGGGCGGTTTGCCGCCAACCCAATGGAAGTTGGTCATCTGCTTGAGCTCGTTGGAGGCACCCGAATAGTAGGCCACTTCCTGAACGGGAAAATTGTGCCGATTATTCCATTTGATCATAACCAAAATATCGGAACCGGAATTGATCCGATCGATTTTGGCGCATGGGGGATGATCGAATTTTTGTATTAGATCTCATAACCATAACTTAGAATGCTCACCACAAACTTGTCCTGCTCCGGGTCCAGGTCCAGCAGGGAGTAGTCCGAATAGCGGTCTCCGTTGTGATCAATGCTCACATTGCCCGTGATGCCCACAAAGGTTCTGTTCCACATTTTGCTGGTGATGTTCCGCCCGTTCCGCGGGTCCAGCCCCTCCGCGAGTGTCTCGTTCAGCGCAATTGCGTACAAAAGAACGGCATCGTAAAAGGCACTGATGAAGTTGTTCATCTGCGCAGGATGAATTCGTACATTTACTTCGTATGATGGTACCCAATTTTCGTCCATCCCTCACTCATTCAGTTACTTTATACTCTAATCACCTCCTCTTCCTCCCCTATGCAAGAGTCACTGACAACTCGACCCCTGACTGATCAACAAAGAAAAATGCTCTTGAAGTCAAAAGATAGAGCATAAAATTAGCTACGAACTAAGACTAAGTATATCCGAATTGGCCAATTCCAAAAAAGTTATAGATAAGATAATCATTTGTGTCAGGGCCAATATTATCTTGGCCATAACACTACTTTTGGGCCAATTTAGATGGACTTGGGGCCAATAACAGTTTCGATCGACAAACGACAGAGACAACGACAAACGCCAAATTTGAATTTGGCGCTTGGCAAACAGTAAATTTGTCTCCAAACGCCAAATATTTGGCGTCTGTCGTTTCTCGTTTGTCTCTGTCTTTCGTCGATTTGGCGTTTGTCGATATCGCTCAATTTGTCTATGAATAACAGTTTAAGAAAAACGACAAATTTTAGGTGCAAAATGAATTGTAAAATCAAAATTGAATGCAGATCGAACCTTAAGGAGAAAGAAAAATAAATTAATTATTTTGACGATTTTAAAGGAAAAAAATCTATTTTTAAAAGAAAATTTTTATTTTTTCAAAAGAAATATTTTGATTATTTTTTTAGCGCAGCTCATATGTAAAAATAAAAAAAGAATAGTCGAAATTTGCAAATTCATATTGCATTTTAAAAATTTTTTTGATAGAAATAATGATTAGAGGCCTAAAATAAGTTCAAAACAAATTAAAAGTTTTTAAGCTAAAATCCGGTCTCTAATGATGATCGGGATATTTGGAACAATTGATCTAAAATGATGTATTTTTGGGACAATTCGATTTGTCAATTTGTCGACAGATTTGAGGGGCGAACATGAGCGACCCTCAAATATTTGGCGTTTGTCGTCTGAATTTGTCGATTTGTCCACCGTTGAATAACAGTTTCGTGCAGAATGGAGACAAACGCCAAATTTCTGGCGACAAACGCCATTACAAATTCTTAAACTGTTATCGGAGACAAGCGCCAAACGCCATTGGCAAACGCCAAATTTGGCGTTTGTCGATCGAAACTGTTATTGGCCCTTGGAGTCATTTATAGCTAATTTTATGCTCATTCTTTTGACATCAAGAGCATTTTTCTTGGTTGAAGCGGAGTTATCACGCTTGGGATCAGTCAGGGGTCGAGTTGTCTGGACCCCCTGTGCCATGCTCACCTCGTACTCCTTGCCCGTCTTCTTCGAGTAGTTGTACTTCTTCTCCGCCCTTTCCTTCACCCGGGCCTCGAAGTTCTTGTACTCGTCCAGATCCGACCTTCTCAGCGAGATTGTTTTCAGTGCCCGGTAGGCCCTTTTTGCCTTTTCGTTCTCTTCGCTCGATGCCGAAGTGTCATTTTGGCGCATCCATGGCTTCTCCGCGTGGGACCTAAAATTGTTCGATTAGCCTATTAGGACCAATTTTCAGATCGAAAATATAATATAAAATGGCCCTCTAACCCGGAAAAATCGGTCCGAATTCGAAACTGAAGTCATTCAAACCGAATTGGGTTTCGAGACTTAAACCGAAAAATAATAGAAAAATCGTGAAAATCTAGCTACCTTGATTTTGGCCTAGGTCCTGCCTTTTCGAAAAATGACATCATGTTTTTGAGAAGAAGCAAAAATATATTATATTAATGATTCATCCCAAATTTGCTTCCATCCCGCTTACCCCGTGGACACGTCGATGTTGATGAACACGTACTCGCCCGACTGTGCCATGCCCAGTTCGTAGGCGGCCAACATGATCTCGCGCACCGTGTCCGGACTTGCACAAAGGATGATGACTGGAACGGGGGAGGGGGATGAAATAGGATTGACTGATCATTGTTGGGACAGTTTACCCATCCAAGACAACAAGACCCATTCCTCCCACAACACATAACACAACCACACCGTTCAAACAGTTACATAGGTAAAAAGGGTAAAGACCAAGAAAGAAGCCAAAAGTGATTAAAATGGAATCAGAGAATCCACTTTTCCAAAAGGAGCACTGATTGATGTTTCCCCAAATTTCACTTAAACTATTCTTTTTTAATTTTTTCAGTCTTTCCTCAACTCTCGCTAGCTTTTGCAAACTTTCGCGTTTATCACCCAACAATATTCGTCATTATTACTCTCCTCGATTGCTGTGGAATATAACTTTAAAAGTGACTTTTTGGTGTTTTTCTGGCCAAAATAACACAATTTTTAGCTTTGACGAGTGCCGTTTCTTACTGTTGGAGAGCAATGACGACTTCCTGAGCAGATCCCGGAAGATGGATCTGTTCGTGGTCTTCTCGCTGAACATCTCCACCGTCCAGTTCTTCCGGTCGTACAGGTTCTTGATGGCGTTCAGCGAGAAATAACACTCCGATCGGCCCTGGGAACTCCCGTGGACCGCCTGGTCGTTAAAGAAGAAATGGAAGCGACGGAAGCCGAGTTCCGACAGGAGACGGTAAGACATTTTGCCGAGGGTACGGTAGGTGCCCATCAGTCGGGTGAGCAGCGGAAAGGCACTGCGGTCGCCGAGTTCGTCGACCAGGGCGGTGGTGGTGAACACGGGGACCCCGCCGACGCCCCAGAACTGGGACATCCGGGCCACCGGGGCCAGCGCGAACACGTAGGCCATGCCCATCACCGCGTCCACGCTCTGGTCGCAGTAGTGGTCGACCACCTTCTGGGGACCAATCGCGTCGCTCAACCGGGTGTCCTCAAAGGCCAGCCGGAACGCGCCCGGGGGCAGGATCTGGGCAGAGAAGCGATGCAATTTTGGAGGAGCAACAATGGCACCATGTCGCCAAAAATCTCATAATGGGCATTAAAAAGTCCATTATGAGATTTTTAGACGAACCGCACTGTATGAACCTGGAACTTCCCGGTGATGTCCTCAATGGCCACATCAAATACCGGCTGCGCCTTCGGGATGCTCAGTCGGTACGGATTCCTCAGCAGATTTTCGTCGTCGTCCGGCAATCCGACCACAATATTCAATGGGAATGGGTTCGGGTAGGAGTGGCGTCGAGAATGGACTTGGCCCATCGGATAGAGGCCGAACATGGCGGAGTGTTTGCGGGGAGAGTTGGAGCCGATCGGAGGCGGCTGGGCCATAAACAGGGTGATTATGGCCAGAAGTGCCGGAGGGTATGGACTGCGCCGTCGTCGGCACAATTTGCGGAACAACCAGCAGAGGATGGGCGGATGACGCATCGATTGGAAGGATTTGGCGAAGGATGGTGGGGAGGAGGCCAGAAGATGGAGTTGGAGATGGAAGTGAAGTGGAGGATGTGTAAAGTCAGGAAGACGAATGTAGCATTGGCATTGTGGTTGGAGTTCGATCGGTCCGGTCCCAATCGGTCCAGGAGGCGCTTTACAGATGCTTAAGTGGCCGATCAAAAGGGGCCTTGGCCAACCCACTTGGCCCTAGCGACTGTGCAAACAAAAAATCAGAGACAGAGGACAAGGATGACAGTTGGGGATGTTGGAGATGTTGGATGGACGAGTTGCTTGGGGAGAGTTGGAGGCTCTGATTGGATTTTGTAGGGAGGATGATGAAGAAGGAGCAGAAAATGATGTAGTCGGAAAGGCGAAAGTGCAAATTTGAGAACAAATCCAGCAAAGCGGGGCGGAGGAAGGAAGGATCCGTCCCGGGAGGAGGCGACGACCCGCGAAAAATGCGCTTGGCCAATGGGACAATTTCAGCCTCAGCAGCAGTGGAGGGGAGCGGGGCATGTCGTGGTCGTTGCGTCGTCGTCGTCCATCCTTGCTCTGCAGAATGGGATGCTCCCTCCCCTCGGCCGCGGGTTCCTTTCCTTCCGTCCCCCCCCCCNGGGGGGGGGGGGGGGGGGGAAGAGAGCCGAAACGGATGGACCGGGCAAGAAGAGGACGACGGACGAATCCGAGAGTGCCAAACCCACGGGGTTCCCCTTTCTCCGCTCCTTCTTTGATTTCCGCTTCCTCTCCATCTCTGCTTGCTCTACATCCACCAAATTCAATTAGCGATTCTTTGGAGAGGGCCATCCCTCTGTGCTGGCGGAGAGATTTTTGACATTTTCAATTTTTCGAATGGAACAGCTCCATACAAGGATGTGGTTGTGGGGGAATTTGCATTTGCAGATTCACATGTACATACATTCAAGCCATTAGCAATCCACAAAAACAACAAAAATAGCAACAACAACAATGGCCAATGAATGAATGAATGGATATTATTGCAGTGTGGTCCTCGTCCCCCTCGCCAACCAACCCAATTCCTTCCTGGAACTGCATAATAATAACCCTTGGACCTTGGTTCTATGTATGTTAATGAATAACATTCAATATCCCTTTTACTGATGGTGGTGTTGATGGTGCTTATCGACCTAATTAAATGTGTAAATGGAAGGAGAAAAATAGCAGAAAATGGGAAAAATAATGAGAAAAAAAATTTGATGAGCTCTTACTGATCTTCTGTTGATGGTATAGGAGAGTGTGTATATTGTTTTGGGGAGGAAGCCACGATTGTCCCCCATATATCAATACTCTCGCAGCCTGTGCCTGTATTTCCTACGCTGGGTCAAGATTCGTCTGCCAACCAAAAGGCCAAATTCACCCAAAAAGTTTAATTGGGATAGAAATGGAGATGGCGCCATTGTTACCACAACTTGAAGAGCCATTAGGACGAATCTTGGCTTTTTAGCTGACCAGAGACGAAACTTGGCAAATCTTGGGGTAAAGCTTCACTCTCTATCGCTTAATTACTAGTAGCACATTGATTGTTTGTTACAGCGAATGGGCGAGATAATAGGAGTTATAAAGATTCGCGCTAATGTCCATATATCTCAATTTTTGGAAGCATCACACGGGAGTATAGCTCTATATGTATAAAAGAGATCAGACTCTAATAGCAAAACATGGTCCCCATTAACAACGATCAAAATGCAACATTCTCGGGAAGGCCCTGATCAAGGACCTCGGAAAAAGGGCGCATGTCCTCCTCCGAAACCACCCAGAATCCCGGAAAATCCCGATATGGTCAGATGCACACCTTCCAATGGCATTTGTTCTGTGCGCGAACAAAGTGCCAAAACCTACCATTTGCCTGCATGGATGCGAACTTGACCCACTGGTGGACTTCTCTCTTGCTGCGCTCCAACTCCTCGTCAAATGCCACATGGGGTGTCTGGGACTTCCATGCCTCCAGAAAGTGTTCATTGTGTTCCTGGATAATTCCGATGGTTTTCGGGTTCCGAATTTCGACTTTTCGAACCTGAAAGTACGATTTGATGGCGTGCAGGGAGAAGTAGCAACTGGAGGAGGGCGACTCCTCGGGTTGTGACGAGTCCCCGACGCGCCTTCCACTGCTCGGCGCTTTGTTCAGCGCCCGGCGCTTGTCATGGTACATGAACACAATGTGCCGATAGTTCAGGTTGTTGTCCCGATGTTTTTCTGCTGGTCTGTCGTCCTTGTCGTGCACCACAAATTTGTAGGCCGCCTCCGCCATTTGGGTGTAGGAGCCGCGCATCCGCGTGACATACGGGTAGGACTTTTTGGAGCCGATGATGGTGGTAAGGCCAGTGGTGGTCAGCACCGGGACACCGTCGCCGAAGCCCGCAGAGATCTTGGACACCGTCGCCAGCGAATAGGCATCCGCGAAGCCCAGGATGGCGTCTAGACGACGCTCACAATAAGCCTGATGGCCGAATTTTCAGAATCCGAAATCCTTAATTTCAATTTCCAAAAATGCAACCTGTACGACGCCGGTGGCCGAAATGCGTTCCGCGAGCAGTGTGTCCTCCCAGTACCGCGAGTCGTGATAAGTGATGTTGATCCAATTCTGGGGCATTGTCCCGTGCCGGATCACATCCTCAATGGCGATGTCGATCACCGGACGCACCTTTGGCACCGTGAGCCCAAACTTGTCGTTGTCGGACTCCTTCTCGGGCAGTATCAGGATCACATTGAAGGGCTTTGTCAGGGAATAACCAGGGCGTGATTGTTGTTGTTGTCGTTGACGATAAAATTCCCGGGTCAAAGATTTGTAGGGCTCCAACCCGGCACGGTTGGAGATCGGTTCCGCGGGAAGAGATCTGCTGGTTCTGTTGTCAGGCGCGGAATCATTTTGTGCCGGAAGGGATGTGCCGAAAGCGGTAATCAGCAAGAAGATCAGTGATACCATGGGATGCCGGATCACCCTGATCGGTTCTAGTAGGCAAGTTCCGATTCCGATTGACCCGTACAGTTTCCGGATCCTTGGCCTCTTCCCGTCCCGATTTCGATTCGGCCTCAACCTCCTCTGATCGCCGACCATTTGCGTCGTCGATCCTTCCGGAAATGTCAATTGTCTGCCCACTTGGGTGTCCGGATCCACTTCTTCGTCCTCCTCTTCCGCTTTAATGCCCCTTCTTCGTCTTCTGCTGGAATGCTGTTTCCCATCGGCGGAAGAAGTTGCGGGGTTGATCAAGGACGACGAGGAAGATGAAGATGATGTGGATGGCGAGCAGCAAGGCGCACATCGGTGATTATCGGCCATCTTGGCCCTTTGGGCATCCGTCGTTGTATCTTATGGCCAAAACGTCGAAGAGCCAAGAATAAGTGAATTTTTGCTTTTGGCCGATGTTCACGGAGTGTTTGTTGTCCTCTGCCGGGAGAAGGGGGTTCACTTTTCGGCGTGGGAACTGTGGGGTTCTGCCAATTTTTATGGAGCTAATGGATTCGGAGGAGGTGGACGAGTAGCAGTAGTGGCACCATAAAGTACATCAAACAGTGATGATGACAATGATAACAATAATAATGGCAATAATTGGATAATGGCGAACGATGATGGCGGCGTTGGCCTTCCGCGCCTGCTGCTACTCCAATTTCGCGGCCGGAATTTATTTTATTCCTTTCGAAAAACGGAGAAGCATTCAGCAAGCACCATTCCAATAAAATATATTCATTAAATGGCTTGTGCAAACAGTGG